>JAZGTH010000071.1:390000-477500 GCA_036877525.1 Chromobotia macracanthus | reverse complement strand
TTGGGCGATGCTTGATGTGACTGCCCACCACAAAGCGTGCCAGCATCTCATCCTACACACAGACATTTAAGGGTAACAATTGACAAAACCTGGAGAAGACAGGCAGGTGTTTCTCAGGTACTAGACTCACCTGCACAGGATCAACGGTGTCTCTTACAACACACAAAACATCAAATCAAGAAATGATGGGCTCTGTGAGGTCCACATTTTCAGAAAATGTGAGAGAGGGGTCATATCGTCCTCCTTAAAAAAAAAGAAAACTAATTTAATGTAGTTGAAAAGTCTCCTTAATGTAAAAGTTGATTGAGCTTCATAGCTCAAATAATAACTTAAATAATAAATAATAATGGTGCCAACAGCACCATTCAAGTTATCACCCTCATTTATTGATTTTTATTAAACCCTTTCATGATGGCTCCCAAAACGCACCTATAGGATTAGCAGCGGCGATGACAGTGCAGCGAGCTTGCAGTGATGTCACTATCCCAGCTTTAGTAATGGAGATACTCTGCTGCTTCATGGCTTCATGTATGCTGGTCCTGTCCTGGTCATTCATCTGCAGGAGAAGAAAACCTGGTTTGCTTATGAGATTTTGATTAATGCAGACTCTTCATGTTGACTTTTATAACAGAAATGAAATGCTAAACAGGGCTTTGGCATAAAACAATCTAACTAACATCATTGTGCTGGAATAAAAATCATTTAAGTTCAATAAAAACAATATCCACAACATTTTACAATTGTATGAAAGGTTTCAAATGTTGCAAAATAAAAAAAAAAATCTAGTTTTACTTTTTCTAACCGTGTCAAACTCATCGATGGGACACACTCCTCTATCCACCAGCACCAGAGCTCCGGCCTCGATCGCCCACTCTCGGCTCACCGGGTGATGCTGCACATAAGCAGTCAGACCCACAGCGGAGGCACCCTGACCCGTGGTGAAGACCGCCTGGCTCGCCACCTTCTCAACATACTTCAGGAACTGTGACTTTGCTGTGCCTGGATCTCCACACAGGAGCACATTGATGTCTCCACACACCTTGTGCTTCCCACCTGTAGAGGTCAGCAGAGAAACAAATCTGACCCAGATTTCTACAGTTTACTTGCCTGTGCAAAAGGTGCCATCGCATCGCTAGAGTATTTGAGTGGCTGCCTGGGTGTTGCTATTCAGTTGATAAGGTGGTTCTAAATATGTCAGCAGGGTGCTATGGGGTTGGTATGGTGTTTACCTGCTTTATCATCCACCAAGTGAAAAATCTCAAACATAATTGAATTAATAATTACAATAACAACAACAATCTTTAATGTAATCTAGTCAGTGTATGGAAACTGTAAAATGTGATGATGTGAAAAGACAGCAGTGTAAATCAATACCTGGATTCTTGGGCTCGCCACCGAATAAAGCAAGAGCCAGACCACGTTTAATGTCCTCATGCCCATAGATAGACGGACCAATACTGGCAAAAATCTGCAGCAGAAGATAAATGTGCAAACAAAAACTTAAGTGTTTATTGTTTCATGAGCATCACTCACTCTTTCCCCAATGCGCTCGTCCTTTGACAAAGCAACAATGGCCTTTATGTCTTCATCGGTGAGCTCCGCAACGGCCACACCCTCATCCTTACGAGTGATGTGATTAGCCATGATCACAGTGGCAAATACAGGGAAGCCGTTGGCCATGTTGAGAGATCCGTCATAATTGTTGTGGTAGATTCCAGTGAGCTCCTAGAAAACACACCCAAATGACATCATTATTATACATTTCAAATTATGAACAGAAATTAAAAACTTACATGAAATTTAAACTTCAATTTTTATATTTTGCAGGTGTTTTCCAAATGTTTTTAATTATGCAAATACTATTTAATATCGTGTTAACTCAAAATCTCATCCCCAGGTTTGCATGTGTCCACTAAGTCTGCTAGCAGGATGAAACGGGGGGGGGGGGGGGGGGGGGGGGGCGCCCCCCCCCCCCCGGCCCTTTTTTGTTTTTTTTTTTTTTGTTTTTTTTTTTGGGTTTGGGGGGGAAAAAAAAAAAAAAAAAAAAAAAAAAAAAAAAAAAAAAACATTTTTTTTTTTTTTTTTTTTTTGTTTTTTTAAAAAAAAAAAAAATTTTTTTTTTTAACTTTTTTTTTTTTTTGTTTTTATTGTTTTTTGAGAAAGCTAATAGTACATTTTAGCTGCATTGTGCTTTAGAATAAATAATAACCAAAAAGAGTTTAATAATAAAAATACTAATTATCAATTTCCTGATTCTGAGAATTACATGTATCTACACATATTAATTTTTATGGCATATCACACAGTGTCATCTTCCTCACACACCTGTTCCATGTTGATTTCAAACGGGCCGAGTGGCTGACACTCGGGACAGGAGCCTGGCTTCACCTCCTGGTTCTGGGATTGGAAGAATGGGCCCAAGATGAAATTACACTTATTACAGTTATACTTCACCATACCGAGCTGCGGCAGAACTCCAGTACAGCTGGTCACGACTCCGCTGGTGCGAATCAACTGATTCAGATGAAGCTGTCTGCAAAAACAAATGAATCAAAACTCTTCAACCTGCTAAAATAAAAACACATTGTACAACAAATTTCCAAAAAGACCCAAAAGAAAGTGTAGATGAGTCTGCAATGAGCTGGAGTGTTAATGGCTTTAGTATTTCACAGTAACTGTGCTATGATCACAAAAGAAGTGAAACTGTTTGCACCTGAGAGATCGAAGCTTCTCCACCAGCGGCAGGTTTCCGATGCGAACGTGGATTTCGGGCGGCCATCGACACCCACTCTCTGACCATGTGACCCTTCATGTCCTCCAGGTTCTCAATGCTCTCGATCATCTCTTCATCTTCACCCTCTGCTGTGATGCCCTCTGCAGCCATCTCTGCCAGACGCCGCCTCCTCTTGGTGGGCCGTTCATCATCCTTGTCTTCAGTGTCTGTCCATCAAACATAAAATTATGACACAATCCCTACATCACAAATGCGGCATTGAGTTTACAGTGACTTCAGCACCCACCATACAGCAGTCCACGCCCGATGCGCCCCAGGCCCTGCTCTCTGTCCCGTCGTCTCATGGTCTCCTCTGCTGCCGCCCGGGCGCCTGGAGAAAGCTCACTGAGATCTTCATCCTCATCCAGACCCTCCTCTTCATAACGGTCCAGCTCTGGGTTGGCGCGGTAGTCTCTGAGAACAACAGTAAAATCTCATTATTACACTGTCTGTTAAAACAATAAACCCAGACAGGTTATACTGAAAGTCTCACAACTACTGTACAAGTCAGTCCTGAAGTAATAAATATTTAGTCTGTAGGCTGTCGTGTGCCACCAATCAAGATAACACAACAGCACAATAACACAGAAGTAAAGATAAATCCATGCTCACCTCTCCATCCCATCTCCAATCAGCTCCTCTCCATCTCCATCCTCTTCATCAGGGAGGTTGTCTCCCAGAAGCCCCTCAGACTCATCTTCAAATGGTGGCAGGTCTCTGCCAGGGCTGGAGGTAAGATCAGCCTGTCTGGAGGCGTGAAACCATGTGAAACGACTCTGATGAATCCTGTTCATGTGAAGAAAGAGAGTTTAATGTCATAATGACATCATCACACCCTGAGCTTCACACAGGAACAATGTTTACAAGCACTTCACAGCATATGCTGTATGAAACGTTAATGCAACATAGTTATTCTGTAATGTCTGTCAAAACGCCAACAAATAAAAAGTGTCATGGGTGTTGTCAACAGCACAATTCACCTGTTTTTTTAATTCACCTGTTTTGTGGCATTTGAATCTCAAAGATCAGCACACGCCTGATGTTCTATGCTGTGATGTGTGCTGTTAGACCTGTGTCAGAAGAGTGATAATCACCACTAATCACATTTAATTAGTTTTCAATGAAAAACATTAAAATCACACTTCACTGACTACACGGCATCTCCTCTCAAATCCACGACCTCAGGACAATGTTATAGTGTGACACTATCTGAGGTGAGGGAGCGAGTGATTGACATCAATCTGAACATGACTGTGGGATTTGGGAAGGTGTGGATGGGTCTCACCTCTATCAGGGTTTTCCACACTAATGGATTTTGTTTTGTTTAAGGTTTAGCATTAGTACAGTAGGATAAACATATTCTTCAGTTCAATGACATTTGTGGGGGGGTTAATCCTGCACTGTCTGTTCATCACTGATGTTGTCATCATCTTTACACATCATGTCTTTATCATTCAACATCTGTGTTTATTTATTAGCTGCCATATGTGGAGAAACCTGTTTCAGGTGATACCAGAGAGCAGCAGTTTGTAAAGAATTTGGGAGGTAAACAGATCACCAGATGAGATAGTCCAACGGTTTGGTTTTAAATGTTTTTTTTAATGTTGTGTAATGTTTGCTGAAACCAGAGGAAATTCTTCTGTGTAAGAGCAGTTCAGTGTCTCATTGTTCTCGGGTTCCTCTGGTACACGAGGTCTTTTAGTTCTGAACATTACTGCAAACTGACACAAAACATTGCCATTCAACTCCTCACAAGTTCAGACACGTTTAGGGTCTCCAGTTCCACAAATCTAACCTGCAGACTGACTGAGAAATTCTTACCCTTATTTTACCCTTAACGTTTAGACTATATTAGATTATTTATATATGTTAATATATATATATATATAAATGTTGTTATTCATATATATTAATGTTATTCATTAAATAATGAATTCATTAAACCCCTGGCATCATTACTTCTAGCAGACACCTGGTCTGTGATTGGTTGGACATTCAGGAAACAGCAGTTGTTCAGCCAGCCCCCGTCTGGATGTCCCTGTTGGGATGGACTCTGAAAGAACAAAAGCTTTTCCTCCCTCTGGGTAAATACTCACATGGAAGCAGAGCTGAAACTGGTAGGTGAGTTCAGTTAATATAACCATTATTGTCTTTACAGGCTTAAAATTTCACTGGAAGGTGGAAACATTATTACCAGATAGGAAAGATTTTAGTCAGTCAGGGACGAAGAAAAACTTTGAGGAAACAATAAGCAGGTTTTTACCTTCCCTCAGTTTCCATGCGTCAGGTGCAGTGGAGAGCGTCTGCGGACACAGGGAGATAGATGTTGTTTCTATTGCAGTTTCAATGAAAGTAAATAGAAATGACATTACATGTGTACAGTTGAAGGTAGAGGATATGGGAAAATTATCTCAGTTATTAAGTTACGTGGATGTTGGGTTCAATTAAAACAAAGATCATTGTTTGTAGATCCGGTTTATGACTGTAACAGATTTAGCTTCCTGTAGAAATGTCTTGGAGTTTCATGTTATATCGGCTGTTGACAGAATTCATGTCTAGACACAGAACTGATGTTCTGCTTCACATGCAGTCAGTTTCACATGCATTTCACACTGAAACCTGACAGAAGTTTTTATGTTTCACCACAGAGCCAAAAACAACATTTTACTGGTGAGCTCCACATCTCATATGATTCCTGTATCCACTCAGACTTCCATTATAAACAGAGGACAGGATCATAAAGTGGCTCTTGTGTTATAAGAGTTTCAAGCATCACCCTGAAATCACAAACAATGTGGTTATTATTCAGTGTTATTTGTAGTGTTTTCACCGTATTTCCTGTCCAAAAATAATATTTACTGCTTTTTTTTTCTAATGTTAAACAACAAACAAACAAAACATGAATATATATAAACGTCTAAACATGAGCAGATGGTTCTGCAGTGATTGAGGTTGTTTGTTATTGTTTATTTACTCTGTTTACTGACATTAAAGTAAATAAACCAAAACATGTACAGCAAAATGTTTTTTCATAAATACAGTTGATTGCTGCCAATATGGTGCATGCTGGGAGATGGAGCTCAGTGTGAAATGACTGGCTTCAGAGTTATTGTTTGTTATCTGCAGTATAAAAGACACATTTTTCTTGCATTCAGACTGCTAATGAATGCAGGAAAGGATCTTATTTGTGAGAGTCAAGCAAATGATTAAACCAGTACACATATCAGCAAGGGCTGAAACTCATCAGTCAACACATTTCTATAGACCTGAATCTACAAAAGACAAGTAGCTACAAACTTCTGCTGCAGAATTCTGCTGCTCTACAGCTTCTGCTTCATCTGTAGCACAGAAACAGGAAGTAGACACGTGACCCTTTCAAACAGCAATCATTCATTATCTGCTTGCAGCCTAACGGACCGCACAGGAAAACAAGTTAACATTTCAAAACAACTTTGGTAAGAGCTCAAATATACACCTGTCTTTATTAGAAGAAAATTCAATAAATAGATTACATTACTTTCACTGGATAATAAACAAGACTTTGTATAAAAGGTTAATTTAGAAAGTTCATCCTTGTGACACTGGAGCTATTTTCTTCATTTTCATTTACAAATTCGGCTGACAGTTTTATCCAAAGCAACTTACAAAAGAACAACAAAGCGATTTATTCTGAGAGAATAACATGAGAAGCCATTTAAACGGTTTTCTGTTGTGAAACTCACTGTGGTTTTCTCTCTGTGTCTGCTGTGGTCTGGAACTGTCTGTCTTTCAGCTCTTAATAATCTGTAATGTATTTCCTGTGTAATAACAGTGAAGTTTTTAGGACTTACGACAGGAAAATGTCTAGAAACACACAGAAAACATATGGCCGAGAGTTTGTGCTCTTGAAACTTGTTTTTCTGTGAGACACTGAGACTTTTCTTTGATCTCTTTTGTAGGTCGACATCATGAAGATTGCATCTTTCAACATCAGACGTCTGGGTCCGAGCAAGTTATCAGACAAAAACATTGTAAAACATCTCATAAAGGTGAGTTTAACCTGATGTTTACAGCTCCTATAGAGCACAACAATAAACACTCAGTTTGATGTAAATATTTTACATCACAGTCATTTTACATTGACATAATCAATTTCACTGTGGACAAAATCAATGAGACCCCGACTGTTGAGATCTATTGTGTAGAGATGTTTTCTAGACAATCATACAAGAATTCCAGAGTTTTCCAAACAGATCTCACTCTGTTCCTGTAGATTTTCTCCCGCTACAGTATAATCGTCATTCTGGAAGTGGTGGACAAAACAGGAAAAGCCATCGAAAAGTTCCTGAAGGAGCTGAACAGCACAGGGTCTGTTGAATCTTCCCTGTCTGTGGCTCAAAGTCTGAATGATCAGTGTGAATTGAGTGCAGATCTAACACTGTTCCTCTCACAGAGCTAATAAGAAACGTCCCTTCAGCATGGTCGGGAGCTCCAGACTGGGCCGAACTCTGTATAAGGAGCAGTTTGTTTGTTTCTACAGGTACTGTTTCAGTGTGGTCCAATAGTGTGATCTAATAAAAACATCTAATCTGTTCTTGGAAACAATTTAGATTATCAGTATAACAAACTGAATACATCATTGAATGAAATGGTGGTTTATAAGCACACTGTTACTGCTTCTCTCATGTCTGACAGAGAGGATGAAGCGAAACTTGTTGACACATACCAGTATGAGGACAATCAGGAGGGCGATGAAGACGCGTTCTCCCGGGAGCCGTTCATTCTGCGTTTCAGCTGTACAAGCACAGGTAACCCGCGCTGTGAACCCAGACTAGTGCCCCAACCAGGTCTAGACATAGCTACACCAGCACATAACCTCTGGTAACATTCTGTAATATCTTTTATTAAGAATGTTAACTAACATTACTCAAACATGTGACTGAGAGTTGATTAGGTAGAAAGTTTGAAAGTCATAAAAAAATGTATGATGGAAAGATCTGCTGAATGGGTAAAAACTCAGACGTGACTTGAGACGGTGCTTTTGCATTGACAGTGATTTATAGTGACAGTTCACACAACAAAATAAAAATCTGGTCTCATTTCTGACTGTCTTATGTGGAACACAAGAGGTTCATTTTGAAAGAATCATGATCACTCTTCTCATGTTCATTCTTCCCTTATAATAAAAACATGAGGACAAATAAAAAATATAATAAAAATATAATAAAAAAAGTTTGTGTGTGTGAGTTTCAGTGTTGAAGGATTTGGTGCTGATACCTGTTCACACAAAGCCCAAAGACTCAGAGAAGGAGCTGGATGAACTCTACGATGTGTTTCAGGACGTCAAGGAGAAATGGAAGACAGACGTGAGTCTGACGCTCCTGCAGGACACACATCAAATAAAGAATATTTTGTCTGTTATTTATCTGAGTAAGAAATTATTTGTAAATATGAGACTCTTCAAAGCTACAAAATAAAAGCGACAAAGCTGTTTGAGTGTCAAATCAGACATCTTACGTTCAAAGCACTCATTCTCAATGTAATGTAGTTTTACTGACCTTCTCAATTTACCATAGTGGAGAAATTGAAGCAGAGGGAACTTCTGTGCGTCATATGCTTGTTTCTCATAGAACGTCATGATCCTTGGAGACTTCAATGCAGACGGCGCATATGTCTCCAAGAAAAAGATGAAGGCCATCAGAATCCGCAGTGATCCTGATTTTCATTGGTTGATTGGGGATGATGTTGACACCACAGCCAGTCTGTCCAACGATCACACCTACGACAGGTGAAGCAGGAAAAATCTGTTTCTTACTTTATGACTGTCACGCAGTTTAAATAAACAGATAAACAGCCGCTGAAGGATTTAAGACAATTAACACTGAGCATTTTTCCAGAATTGTGGTGTATAAAGAGGACATGCTACAAGCTGTCGTACCAGGATCCGCAAAACCCTTTAACTTTCAACAAGCCTACAAGCTTTCAGAGGAAATGGTGAGAACATACATTAATGTTGGAAATAATTCTGGATAGTTATTTTGATCAATAAATATGATTCATGTAAAACAGGCACTGGAGATCAGCGATCATTATCCAGTGGAGGTGACGCTGAGAGAGAAGTCTTCACCAAAGACTAGCAGCAAAACCAAAACAAAGAAACGCAGAGCATGATGGGATATCAGTGCACTCTTTTTGTAAAGTCTTCAGAAACTCAGAGACGCTACCTCTTCATTAGGAAAACCAGGGATTGACAACAGTACAACATTTAATTTTAATTCTCATCAAAGTTCTTTACAGCTCACAATAATTAATTTCTCACAAATTAATAATAAAAATAAAGTTGTTTATAAATAAAGTCACAACCACTGCAGCGTCTGGATATTATTGATCATCTGATGTGCCAAAAGACCAAGAATATCTTTTGTACATTTTATCTTCAACGTTCTGATATTGAGGATGAAACATCTATTGCTCTATTATTACTGTGACAATAACATTTGTCAAAAATGCAATAATCATTTACATTAAAAATACATTATTCAGGCAATATTATGCAGAAATTTAAATAAATCATTAGTCTAAATCATAACCCTAATTATAACCCTAAATGAATAGCAGAACAAAAGTATTAGTTGAACACAAGTTAAAAAGGTAAACACAATAAATAAAGTAACTACACTTCTGCTGTGAACAGTGTCATAGAAAAGCATGTAATATCACTACACAGCTGTTGCACTCATAAATCATGAACTACACTAATATGTAAACCTGTAGCTCCACTTCTGTGCTGGTTACTGATCTCATTCATTCTGGTTTTTGAATTCTGGAACTTTCTGAACCGTTTATGATGCTGTAGTAACAAACACGTGAATGAAGGTACAGGAATAGTATCAATACAAAAGAAATCATAGATTATCATTTATATCTTTGTATTTATTAAAAATGTAAACGTATTAGGTGAATGTCCTTACTTACCATTCTAATAAACTCAAAAACTAAGGTCTCAAAAAGCTCTGTATATATTCCACCCAAAAACATGATTATTGTCAGCTTCAACAGAGATAATGGAAGTGTATGATAAGTCACTGATCAGGAACATAATTTCCTGATCATCATGATCAACATGACCAAAACAGCGTATTAATTAAGTCAAGGACTTAATTCTCTGGCCTAAAGACACACAAGTGATTCGGGGCCAAAAATGAGAAGAGGAATCACTGAGCACTGTGTCTCACAGGATGTGGACTCGGCGTATCCGGCGTATATAAAACTTCTACATAACAATTACTGTGGCATTGCACACAGTAAATATGTTCATATAAAAATATTCATGCAATATACTGAAGGTGAATCTAAAACATTATTTTTAGAACATGTACAATCTGAATCTATACTGTGTTAATTCAGGCCTATAGTGATATATATATATATGATATATATATATAATAAAGATAAGCTGTAAAGATTTTCTTCACAGGTTCCAAAGGGGTGTATGGTTTTCAGCAGAGCGGTTCTCCAACACCTAAAATCCTGATCAAGACAACTGAAACCAGAAACAACACCAGATTCAGTACTCACTAAAAACCTAAACCATCAACTATATAAAACAATACCATCAACTATATAAAACTATACCATCAACTATATAAAACTATACCATCAATTGTATAAAACTATATCATCAACTGTATAAAACTATACCATAAACTATATCAAATTATATCATCAACTATATAAAATTATATCATCCACTATATGAAACTATATCATCAATTATATGAAACTATATAATCAGCTATAAGAAACTATATCATCAACTATATAAAACTACATCATCAACTATATAAAACTACATCATCAACTATATGAAACTATACCATCAACTATATGAAACTATACCATCAACTATATAAAACTACATCATCAACTATATAAAACTATATCATCAACTATATAAAACTATACCATCAACTATATAAAACTATACCATCAACTATATGAAACTATACCATCAACTATATGAAACTATACCATCAACTATATAAAACTACATCATCAACTATATAAAACTACATCATCAACTATATAAAACTACATCATCAACTATATAAAACTATACCATCAACTATATGAAACTACATCATCAGCTATATAAAACTACATCATCAACTATATAAAACTACATAATCAACTATATAAAACTACATCATCAACTATATAAAACTATACCATCAAAACATGAAACACTTTAAAACTGAACCTTTTTCACAAAAATGCTACTTTATATATGAACACACATATATGTATGTCATACATGTTTTCTTTTGTGAACCAACTGAAGGAATCTACAATGAATTTGCAAATTGTAGAAATTGAAATCTGAAAATGAATTTGACAAAGAATTTGTCGGAGTTAGCAAACACCTTTAAGCTAATTTAAATCCAAAAATAAATGACTGAATAAAATAATCAACTTGTGTATTCATTTATACTACAAAATATTTTTATTTTATTAAGTAAATGTGTTAAATACAGATTATATGATATAAAAATGCTAATATCTTTAAGACTTTAAACAAACCCTAAACAACTTAAAGCTCTAAAATCAGATGACTTATTGCTTGTCAAAACATACAGAAGTTAAAGAGGAAAACTTACCCTCAGAACAATCTCTACAAAACCTCACGCAAGTCTTTCTGTCTAACCTGCGGCAGTGTTCACTACAGGCAAACGTGTGAGATTACCATCAGCCCTGCAGATCAACAGTGAATGCTGTTTCAACAAGACCAGCGCGAACACTACTGGTATCAGTTCTACAGTAATCCTGAAGAATTACAGTAGCCTAGTTTTACTGGACCCCATCTGATAAACACATCCAGTATGTTATTTTTAGACATACTGAGCTTATTATCTCCAGAAAAACCCAATTTTTCCATGAAGACAGAGAGTGTCTGTCATCAGAATGAAGAGCTGATACAGGCTGCAGAGGAATGACCAGTTATATATGATGAAGAACTCTATAACCACAATTAAACTGCTAATGTTTTTCACACTTCTGCAGGATTATTGCTGCTCATTTCCATATTAATCATAATAGTACATATAGTGCAGTTATATTCTGTAACAGTAATGCAAAATAAGGGCAATTACTGTGTTTAATTTAAAAAGAAACTTATGCAGAAACTTTGCATTCACTGTTCAAAGATAAACGCTCTGATAGCAACAGCAGACGTCACTGGTGCCTCCTTGTGTTTGATGGGTAGAATTACAATCGTGAACTTCACTAAATGTAGAGTAACATGAACAATTCTTTTAGAAAGAAAACATTTATTTACAGTCATGTTCTAATCCTGAGACAAAAAGCACCATATGTTTCATGAAAGAAAGTCATGTGAACTTAAAATGATGAGAGGGACTTATTTTGGTTAACTAACCCTTTAAGCTCTTGACATCCTTTTGTTGGGTACTAGACTTGGG
Organism: Chromobotia macracanthus; assembly: GCA_036877525.1. Classification (NCBI taxonomy): domain Eukaryota; kingdom Metazoa; phylum Chordata; class Actinopteri; order Cypriniformes; family Botiidae; genus Chromobotia; species Chromobotia macracanthus. The sequence continues at coordinate 465,272 of JAZGTH010000071.1, read as the reverse complement.
GTTTAGGGTTGGTGAATGTTCTCTTCTGGACAGCCGACAGCTTCTGTTTTCAAAGCTCTGCATCAGCTTCATGCCGCACTGCTTTTCCATGTGCTCTCTAGCATGCGCTGCCACGTCCCCACAAATCTGTGAAAAAAATGTGTTTAAATAATTCTGCGTAACCTCCGAGCAGCAGAGCAGGAACATTTCCACGGCTGTGCTTCTAGCAGCAGATACTCACAGAGAGATGTGAGTCTGGAGAGCAGCGACAGAAACCCTGTGTCCCCATGATTAAGATGAACCCACAGTCACTGCAAAACATGTGCACAGGTGGATCAAACCCCTCCAGATAAAAGTCCAGCACTGTCTGCCTCTCTAACTCATCCATGATGTCCAGAGAGATGAACTGAGTTCTGAGCCTGAAGGACTAAATCCTGATCCAGGTCAAATCCAAGCAGATGAGAGTTCTGGTTTTAATAAGTCTTACAGATGTATCCCCTGCAATAGCTGCTGCAACCTACAGCTCCTGACAAACAACACAAAACATTAACACAACATTATTATTAGATTATTAAAACAACCATTTTCACATACTATGAGTACACTCCTGCCAGTGTGTGCTGAAGAAACTTCAGTGTATTCATCATCTTCTCAGACAGTGTTATTAAACTGGATAACAAATAATTGTATGCAAATTATTTAAAAACAATCACTTTTAATGACACTGACGTTTAAAGACTCGATATCTGTCAATTGGGTTGCAACATTTGTTCAGATATTATTTCTAAATCTTTTTACAGTCTTTTACGTTCATCATTAAAACTGTTCTCAGAACAGTATCATGTTTTCAAGCAGGATGTTGGTCGTCTAACAACACAATCATTCCGGGGGGATTGTAGTGCCATGAAACATTAGTTCCGGATGTTAAATGATCGACAGTAATGTGGGGAAATAATAACAAATTCACGACTTCAGAGAAATGAAATGTTTAAAATGACGTGTTTCATAAAGACATGAAAAAGCGACGAGAAAAGAGCGACAGATTTACTGTAATTCTGCTTTCCCGTAGCATTACGAAGCGACACTGCGCATGCGCGGACAACCAGCCTGCGTCTGACATTGAGCTCGCCCGCATTCCCTCCTCAGACTTTCTGTAGGAAACCGACAGGTAAACATTTAATATTATTAATAACTAAAGAACGATGCGTGCAGCGGTGTGTTGAGCAGACTCGATTACATTACAGATCCTGACTCGAGCTTGTTGAGCTACATGTAAGAGCTGAAACCAGTATTTAGTGCTAACCCGCGCTGTGTGCTCTGGTACAGCCGGGCTGATCACGTCTTGTGGCGGCGCTGAGCGTCATGCTCCGCGGGAAGCGTGTGGCTGATGTGGGCTACAGGCTCTTCTCGGGCTCCATGATGCTGCTGACGGTGTATGGCGGCTATCTGTGTGTCCTGCGGGCCCAGAGGTACCTGAAGAGGAAGAAAGACCTGGAGCTACACAGCAGCAGAGACCCTGAAGACTGAGCAACACACTGAGCAACACACTGAATAACACACTGAATAACACACAGAATAACACACTGAATAACACACTGAATAACACACTGAATAACACACTGAATAACAACTCATGAACACATTCAGTCACTCCAGATGAACATAATGTGATGTCAGTAGAAATGGAGGATTTGCTGTTTTGTCACTTTATTTTCTCTGGATGTATGTAATTAACCAGTGAATTGTGTTGTGATATATTAAATGTACCACATACAGGCGAGTTGTCATGAGTGTCTGTGCATGTTGAATCAGTCTGCAGGTTCCTCTCAACACTATTCACTGTATACACTGTATACAGTGAACACTGATAATATATACACAGATACACTGTATACAGTGAACACTGATAATATATACACAGATACAGTGTGTACAGTGAACACTGATGACACATACACAGATACACTGTATACAGTGAACACTGATAATATATACACAGATACAGTGTGTACAGTGAACACTGATAATATATACACAGATACAGTGTGTACAGTGAACACTGATGACACATACACAGATACACTGTATACAGTGAACACTGATAATATATACACAGATACACTGTATACAGTGAACACTGATAATATATACACAGGTACAGTGTGTACAGTGAACACTGATAATATATACACAGATACAGTGTGTACAGTGAACACTGATGACACATACACAGATACACTGTATACAGTGAACACTGATAATATATACACAGATACACTGTATACAGTGAACACTGATAATATATACACAGATACACTGTATACAGTGAACACTGATGACACATACACAGATACACTGTATACAGTGAACACTGATAATATATACACAGATACAGTGTGTACAGTGAACACTGATAATATATACACAGATACAGTGTGTACAGTGAACACTGATAATATATACACAGATACACTGTATACAGTGAACACTGATAATATATACACAGATACAGTGTGTACAGTGAACACTGATAATATATACACAGATACAGTGTATACAGTGAACACTGATAATATATACACAGATACAGTGTATACAGTGAACACTGATAATATATACACAGATACACTGTATACAGTGAACACTGATAATATATACACAGATACAGTGTGTACAGTGAACACTGATAATATATACACAGATACAGTGTATACAGTGAACACTGATAATATATACACAGATACAGTGTGTACAGTGAACACTGATAATATATACACAGATACACTGTATACAGTGAACACTGATAATATATACACAGATACACTGTATACAGTGAACACTGATAATATATACACAGGTACAGTGTGTACAGTGAACACTGATAATATATACACAGATACAGTGTGTACAGTGAACACTGATGACACATACACAGATACACTGTATACAGTGAACACTGATAATATATACACAGATACACTGTATACAGTGAACACTGATAATATATACACAGATACACTGTATACAGTGAACACTGATGACACATACACAGATACACTGTATACAGTGAACACTGATAATATATACACAGATACAGTGTGTACAGTGAACACTGATAATATATACACAGATACAGTGTGTACAGTGAACACTGATAATATATACACAGATACACTGTATACAGTGAACACTGATAATATATACACAGATACAGTGTGTACAGTGAACACTGATAATATATACACAGATACAGTGTATACAGTGAACACTGATAATATATACACAGATACAGTGTATACAGTGAACACTGATAATATATACACAGATACACTGTATACAGTGAACACTGATAATATATACACAGGTACAGTGAACACTGATAATATATACACAGATACAGTGTATACAGTGAACACTGATAATATATACACAGATACAGTGTGTACAGTGAACACTGATAATATATACACAGATACACTGTATACAGTGAACACTGATAATATATACACAGATACAGTGTGTACAGTGAACACTGATGACACATACACAGATACACTGTATACAGTGAACACTGATAATATATACACAGATACAGTGTGTACAGTGAACACTGATAATATATACACAGATACAGTGTGTACAGTGAACACTGATGACACATACACAGATACACTGTATACAGTGAACACTGATAATATATACACAGATACACTGTATACAGTGAACACTGATAATATATACACAGATACAGTGTGTACAGTGAACACTGATAATATATACACAGATACAGTGTGTACAGTGAACACTGATGACACATACACAGATACACTGTATACAGTGAACACTGATAATATATACACAGATACACTGTATACAGTGAACACTGATAATATATACACAGATACACTGTATACAGTGAACACTGATGACACATACACAGATACACTGTATACAGTGAACACTGATAATATATACACAGATACAGTGTGTACAGTGAACACTGATAATATATACACAGATACAGTGTGTACAGTGAACACTGATAATATATACACAGATACACTGTATACAGTGAACACTGATAATATATACACAGATACAGTGTGTACAGTGAACACTGATGACACATACACAGATACACTGTATACAGTGAACACTGATAATATATACACAGATACAGTGTGTACAGTGAACACTGATAATATATACACAGATACAGTGTGTACAGTGAACACTGATAATATATACACAGATACACTGTATACAGTGAACACTGATAATATATACACAGATACAGTGTGTACAGTGAACACTGATAATATATACACAGATACAGTGTATACAGTGAACACTGATAATATATACACAGATACAGTGTATACAGTGAACACTGATAATATATACACAGATACACTGTATACAGTGAACACTGATAATATATACACAGATACAGTGTGTACAGTGAACACTGATAATATATACACAGATACAGTGTATACAGTGAACACTGATAATATATACACAGATACAGTGTGTACAGTGAACACTGATAATATATACACAGATACACTGTATACAGTGAACACTGATAATATATACACAGATACAGTGTGTACAGTGAACACTGATAATATATACACAGATACAGTGTATACAGTGAACACTGATAATATATACACAGATACAGTGTGTACAGTGAACACTGATAATATATACACAGATACAGTGTGTACAGTGAACACTGATGACACACACAGATACACTGTATACAGTGAACACTGATAATATATACACAGATACAGTGTGTACAGTGAACACTGATAATATACACACAGATACAGTGTATACAGTGAACACTGATAATATATACACAGATACACTGTATACAGTGAACACTGATGACACACAGATACAGTGTGTACAGTGAACACTGATGACACATACACAGATACAGTGTGTACAGTGAACACTGATGACACACAGATACACTGTATACAGTGAACACTGATAATATATACACAGATACACTGTATACAGTGAACACTGATAATATATACACAGATACACTGTATACAGTGAACACTGATAATATATACACAGATACACTGTGTACAGTGAACACTGATAATATATACACAGATACAGTGTGTACAGTGAACACTGATAATATATACACAGATACAGTGTGTACAGTGAACACTGATAATATATACACAGATACAGTGTGTACAGTGAACACTGATAATATATACACAGATACAGTGTGTACAGTGAACACTGATAATATATACACAGATACACTGTATACAGTGAACACTGATGACACATACACAGATACACTGTATACAGTGAACACTGATGACACATACACAGATACACTGTATACAGTGAACACTGATAATATATACACAGATACACTGTATACAGTGAACACTGATAATATATACACAGATACAGTGTGTACAGTGAACACTGATAATATATACACAGATACACTGTGTACAGTGAACACTGATAATATATACACAGATACAGTGTGTACAGTGAACACTGATAATATATACACAGATACACTGTATACAGTGAACACTGATAATATATACACAGATACAGTGTGTACAGTGAACACTGATGACACACAGATACAGTGTGTACAGTGAACACTGATAATATATACACAGATACAGTGTGTACAGTAAACACTGATAATATATACACTGTATACAGTGAACACTGATAATATATACACAGATACAATGTGTACAGTGAACACTGATGACACACAGATACAGTGTGTACAGTGAACACTGATAATATATACACAGATACAGTGTATACAGTGAACACTGATAATATATACACAGATACAGTGTGTACAGTGAACACTGATAATATATACACAGATACAGTGTGTACAGTGAACACTGATAATAAATACACAGATACAGTGTGTACAGTGAACACTGATAATATATACACAGATAAACTGTATACAGTGAACACTGATGACACACAGATACGGTGTGTACAGTGAACACTGATGACATACACAGATACACTGTATACAGTGAACACTGATAATATATACACAGATACACTGTATACAGTGAACACTGATGACACATACACAGATACACTGTATACAGTGAACACTGATAATATATACAAAGATACACTGTATACAGTGAACACTGATGACACATACACAGATACACTGTATACAGTGAACACTGATAATATATACACAGATACAGTGTGTACAGTGAACACTGATAATATATACACAGATACAGTGTGTACAGTGAACACTGATAATAAATACACAGATACACTGTATACAGTGAACACTGATAATATATACACAGATACACTGTATACAGTGAACACTGATGACACATACACAGATACAGTGTATACAGTGAACACTGATGACACACAGATACAGTGTGTACAGTGAACACTGATGACATACACAGATACACTGTATACAGTGAACACTGATAATATATACACAGATACAGTGTATACAGTGAACACTGTCAATATATACACAGATACAGTGTGTACAGTGAACACTGATAATATATACACAGATACACTGTATACAGTGAACACTGATGACACATACACAGATACAGTGTGTACAGTGAACACTGATAATATATACACAGATACAGTGTGTACAGTGAACACTGATAATATATACACAGATACACTGTATACAGTGAACACTGATAATATATACACAGATACACTGTATACAGTGAACACTGATGACACACAGATACAGTGTGTACAGTGAACACTGATGACACATACACAGATACAGTGTGTACAGTGAACACTGATGACACACAGATACAGTGTATACAGTGAACACTGATAATATATACACAGATACAGTGTATACAGTGAACACTGATAATATATACACAGATACAGTGTGTACAGTGAACACTGATAATATATACACAGATACAGTGTGTACAGTGAACACTGATAATATATACACAGATACACTGTATACAGTGAACACTGATAATATATACACAGATACAGTGTGTACAGTGAACACTGATAATATATACACAGATACAGTGTGTACAGTGAACACTGATAATATATACACAGATACAGTGTGTACAGTGAACACTGATGACACACACAGATACACTGTATACAGTGAACACTGATAATATATACACAGATACAGTGTGTACAGTGAACACTGATAATATACACACAGATACACTGTATACAGTGAACACTGATAATATATACACAGATACACTGTATACAGTGAACACTGATGACACACAGATACAGTGTGTACAGTGAACACTGATAATATATACACAGATTACTATTACTACTATGTATTACTCTCTCTCTCTTTCTGTATGAGTGATGTATTACTCTCTCTCTCTCTCTGTATGAGTGATGTATTACTCTCTCTCTCTCTCTCTCTCTCTGTATGAGTGATGTATTACTCTCTCTCTCTCTCTGTATGAGTGATGTATTACTCTCTCTCTCTCTCTCTGTTGCATGCTGGGAGCGGGTGAGAGTGGTGTTGGGTGAGACGTGAGTTGGGTGATCTCTTTAAACTCAATTACGCATGTTTTTCTTCTTTTCTTGTCTATGGTTTGTCGTGTTGGTGTAGTTTAGGGTAATTTGTGGTGTGTATATCGCGCAGAGAGAGATGGCGTCTCATGTGGAGACGCCGGCTCTGTCTCTGCGCCATGGCATCAGGTGTGTGCCGGAGGACGGACCTGGTTGGTGATGAAGTGGGACATGAGAATATTGTGTCCGCTTCTCGTATGAACAAGACTGTGGTTGTGTTCCTGAGAGAACAACACTTTGTTCATCATTTAATTGAGAGCGGCCTTGTTATAAACGACAGCTTTGTTCAGGTCAGCCCGTTATATTCCCCGACAGTGAGAATCACGGTGTCGAATGTGCCGCCTTTTATTCCGGATGAAGCGCTCGAACGGGAATTAACGCGCTTCGGCAAATTCGCTAGCGGCTTTAAAATGGTGGCGTTAGGATGCAAACCCCCGTCACTGAAACATGTGAAGTCCTTCAGAAGACGGGCGTTCATGCTTCTGGACTCCCCAGAGAACACGCTGGATGTTTCTGGCAGTTTAAGGTGTTTTGAATGTGGAGACGTGGGTCACAAAAAGTTGACGTGTCCCCATAAACAACGTGAAGCGGAGAGTCCGGCCAGCGCGTCCGCAGAGCCAGACGTGACGGAGCGCAGGGCGAGAGAGCAGGACGCGGTCAGCGGGGGTGAGCGCTCCTGCTGCGGGGATGAGCGCTCCTGCTGCGGGGGTGAGCGCTCCTGCTACCGGGGAGAGTGTTTCTGCTACCGGGGAGAGTGTTTCTGCTGCCGGGGTGAGCGCTTCTGCTACCGGGGAGAGTGTTTCTGCTACCGGGGAGAGTGTTTCTGCTGCCGGGGAGAGTGTTTCTGCTACCGGGGAGAGTGTTTCTGCTGCCGGGGAGAGTGTTTCTGCTACCGGGGAGAGTGTTTCTGCTACCGGGGAGAGTGTTTCTGCTGCCGGGGTGAGCGCTTCTGCTACCGGGGAGAGCGTTTCTGCTGCCGGGGTGAGCGCTTCTGCTACCGGGGAGAGTGTTTCTGCTACCGGGAGAGTGTTTCTGCTACCGGGGAGAGTGTTTCTGCTGCCGGGAGAGTGTTTCTGCTACCGGGGAGAGTGTTTCTGCTGCCGGGGAGAGTGTTTCTGCTACCGGGGAGAGTGTTTCTGCTACCGGGGAGAGTGTTTCTGCTGCCGGGGTGAGCGCTTCTGCTACCGGGGAGAGTGTTTCTGCTGCCGGGGTGAGCGCTTCTGCTGCCGGGGAGAGTGTTTCTGCTACCGGGGAGAGTGTTTCTGCTGCCGGGGAGAGTGTTTCTGCTACCGGGGAGAGTGTTTCTGCTACCGGGGAGAGTGCTTCTGCTACCGGGGAGAGTGTTTCTGCTGCGGCGGCGTCCGATATGCGAGCACATGAGCATGTTGCTACTAGTGTAAATATTCACGTGAATGAACACCAGCAAAATAAAACTACTGTAAATACTGTACAGAATGTCAATCCAAATAAACAGTGGGGCCTAGTTCAAGTCGGTGTGAGGAGCCTGTTTGTTTGGGCTCAAGAAAGAGAGAGTTGTGTTTGATTAATGATGGCAGTGCAATGGATGATGTGCTGTCTGATGATAATGTTTCTCTTCTTGATTATGAATGTGATTCACAAGCTGGTTCTGTATGTGGGACTGAAGGTGATTCTCAAGACATGTCTATTCAAGATTCTTCCTTGTATACATTAGAGGAAATTAATGGGTTCCTTGATGAGACTTTTGGAAAACAAGTCAACATCAATGAATATTTTCCTGATGTTGAAAAATTTGAGAGGTCAGTGGCAGTTCTTAAAAAAATGGTGGGTCTTGATCAGTTAAGTGAAAAGAAACGGTTTCGTTTAAAGAAACATGTTACAGCTATTAGAAAATGTAGAAAGGGTGATAAAAACAAGAGAAAAAAAGCTTTCTTATAAGTTTTTAGCCATACATCACGTGGTGTTTCTGCTCCTTCTTCTATTTTCTTATTTCTGTTACTGTTTTTTATTTTTCTATCCTTCCTAAACCTAAACATGGATCTTTTGAGGGTGGGCTCATTAAATATGAATGGAGGAAGAGATAGATATAAACGAGCCTTAGTGTCTGAAATAATACAAAATAAACAACTACACATCATGTTTTTGCAAGAAACACATAGTGATGTGGATAATGAAGCAGAGTGGGGATTGTGGTGGAGAGGTCAATATACACTTAGCCATTGTACAAATCTGAGTGCTGGAGTTGCTATTCTTTTTTCTTCAGATAGAAAAGTTAGTATTGAAAAAACAGAAGAATTTGTAAAAGGTCGACTGTTTCTTGTTGAAACTGTTATTGAAGGGACAATAATGTATTTTATAAATGTTTATGCACCAAATGGAGGACATGAAAGATTACATTTTTTTAGTATATTAAATAATGTTTTAAAACAAGATTTTAGTGATGGAAGCATAATTATTGGTGGAGATTGGAACTGTACAGAATGTTTTACTGTTGACCGTAATAATGAAGAGCCTCATATGGTTTCTTCCAAATATTTGTCAAGATTGGTGAACGATTTTGAGCTTTTGGATATGTGGAGAATTAAGCATCCAATAGACAAACAATATACATGGGTCAAAGTTTCTGATAATAGAATAAGTGCGGCTCGGTTAGATAGGATATATGTTTCAAAGTCCTTTAACAACAGAATTATTGATTGCTCCTGTGGGTTTTTCTGATCACCATCTGGTCTTCATTTCAGTAAATATGAAACAGTTTTTAAGAAAATCCACGTATTGGCATTTTAACGCTAGGCTGTTGCAAGATGCTTTGTTTTCTAGATATTTTATAGCTTTTTGGAATTACTGGAAGGGGAAAAAAAATGAATTTGAAAATCTAAAACAGTGGTGGGAGGTTGGTAAAACCCAAATAAAACTATGCTGTCAGCAGTATACAGCATTTAGTACTACTTTTCAACAAGAAACTTTTCAAGCGTTGGAAAGAGATATAGAGACTTTAGAGAGAGAAATGTTAAGAAGACATGACCCAGGCCTTATCAATAACTTACAACAAAAAAAAGAAACAGTTAGGTCTTCTTTTGAATGAGAGGGTGAAGGCAGCTTTGGTAAGGTCACGATTTACAGCAGTCACTGATATGGATGCCCCAAGTGCTTATTTTTTTAATTTAGAACGTTCAACTGCACAATATAAGCAGATGACATGTTTACGTCTTCCAGATGGGAAGATTACAAATGATATTTTAGAAATGCGTCGTCATGCTGTTGATTTTTATTCCTGTCTGTACAAAGCTGATTGTTGTAATTCTGACTGTGCAGCACAATTTCTACAGGAACTTCCTCAAATAGACTCTGCTTCTAGAACTGCTTTGGACATGCAAATTACTTTTCAAGAACTCACTACTGCTGTTGGACAGTTGAAACCTGGGCGCTCTCCTGGTATTGATGGGCTGACTTCTGAATTTTATAAACATTTCTGGGAACATATTGGAATGGACCTTTATGAAGTTTTTCGTGAAGGTTACAAAGATGACTTTCTACCTGCTACATGTCAACGTGCTGTTCTGTCTCTGCTACCAAAGAAGGGTGACTTGACCTTGTTAAAGAACTGGAGACCTGTTGCTTTATTAACAACAGAGTACAAAATCTTATCTAAATGTCTTTCTAATAGACTTAAGAAGTTTTTACATTTGATAATTCACAAAGATCAAACTTACTGTATTCCAAAGAGATCTATAATGGACAATCTTTTTTTAGTGAGAGATACCTTAGATGTTTGTAAAATGTTTGATGTAGAGGTAGGATTGATTGCTTTAGACCAAGAAAAAGCTTTTGATCGGGTCGATCACAATTATCTTTTTAATCTACTTGCTGGTTTTGGGTTTGGTAAAAATTTTATCAAATGGATACAACTGTTATACAATGGTGCTTCTTGTATGGTTAAGGTTGGGAATAGTTTAAGTCGGCCTATTTTGGTTTCAAGAGGTATTAGACAAGGATGCCCCTTATCGGGGCAGTTGTATAGTATTGCTATTGAGCCATTACTTTTTAATATTAGGAAAACTTTAACTGGTTTGTCAATACCTATAATATCTCAGCATTTTAAGATCACAAATACTGCTTACGCTGATGATGTTACAGTTTTTATTAATGATAACAATGACATAAAAGCTTTGTCCAAAGTACTTGAAATGTATGAAAAATTATCATCAGCCAAAGTAAACTGGGAGAAAACTGAAGCCTTTTGGTCAGGTCAGGGAAATCTAAAAAATCTTCCAGGATTACCAAGTAATTTACAATGGAATAGGGCTAAAAATACTTGGTGTGTTTTTGGGCTGTGATGAGTTTCAAAAAAAAAAACTGGGAGGGAGTTTTAGAGAGAGTGTGCACCCGTTTATCCAGATGGAATTGGTTGTTACCTCAATTATCTTATAGGGGGAGAGTTTTAGTGGCCAATAATCTAATTGCTTCTGCTCTGTGGCATAAATTTATTGTGCTACAACCTCCTGCTGGGTTAGTTGAAGACATTCAAAGGATGCTGGTGAATTTTTTTTGGTCAGGTCAGCATTGGGTTCGATCAGCTGTCCTTTTTTGCCAGTACAAGAAGGAGGGCAAGGTCTTGTAGATATTAGATCTAGACTTATGGCTTTTCGTTTGCAAGCTGCTCAAAGATTGCTGTACAATAATGAGATTGTGTGGATTGACACTGCAGTTGCACTCTTGAGAAAAGCGGGTAATATGGGACTTGACAAACATCTTTTTTTGTTAAATTTGGATGAGACACCTTTAACAGATTTGACTTCCTTCTATAAATCTATGTTGGAAGCCTGGAAAGTTTTTTCTGTCTCAAGACCTGCTGGAATACACGCAGGTTTCTGGCTGATGGAAGAGCCATTGTTCCAAAACCCCTTTTTACCTTCCAGACACTTGTGTTCTGTGTCATCACGGCTGATAGCTGCTGGGTGTGTAAAACTTGGCCATATTTTAAGTATCAGTTTAGATACTTTAAGTGAGAAAACGGGGATAAAATCTATTCGATTTTTGAAACGCCTTACTGATGAAGTATTTGGAGAGCTAAATTTTGATCAAAGACTTTTTATCAACAACCCTAACCATATTAAAGAATGGATAGTTGGCTGTGATTATGACTTCCCATCCTTGATGATAACAGCTGATATAGGGGAATGGCATGAAGAGGAAAATCTCATACTATCTTTTAAAACCCCCCAGCTGAATAGTTTTGAGTCCGCTGGAAAAAAAGCTTTGTATATAGCTTGTGTAAAAGTGACCAATAGACATTTTCTTTCTGGAGTACTGTCCTCTAGATGGGTTGATTTTTTTGGAGTAGACATCTCCCCCAAAAGTAGCTGGAGGTCGCTGTACAAATGTCCTATTGATAAACGGACTGGTGACTTACAGTGGAGGATTGTACATGGTGCAATAGCCACCAACAGACATATAGCACATTTTAATCCAGATGTAAGAGGGGGATGTCCTTTTTGTTCTGAAAGTGAAACCATTTTTCATCTTTTTGTGCAATGTTTACGTTTGGGTAAGCTGTTTTCTTTGTTATCTCAATGGACATCATCTTTAGGTGAAGTTTTATCTCATCATTTGTTTATATTTGGGCCAAAATACTCTGTTTGTCATAAAAATGTTTCAGTTCTGTTAAATTTTGTATTCGGAACTGCTAAACTTGCAATTTGGAAAACTAGGAAAAACAAAATGCTTGGTAAAAATACACTAGATCCTTTGCTAATGTTCAAAGGTTTGGTAGCATCAAGGCTCAGAATAGAGCATGCTTATTATAAGCTGGTTGGGTGTTTATCAATATTTATGAGTATTTGGGCTATAAATGAAGTGCTATGCACCGTTGATGAAAATGAAGGTTTATGTTTGACTTTTTAGGTTTTCTTTTTGTTTGTTTTTTTTGGGGTTTTTTTGTTGTTTGTTTGTTTGTTTGTGTGTTTTTTTTTTAAAATGTTTTTATCTAATGGAAACATAGATTTTGTTTTTATCTATATATTGTAAATAAAGGTGATTCAAACCTCTCTCTGTCTCTCTCTGCTGTGGTTAGGATTAGGATGGGTGTGCATGTGCAGTTGAAATGAGCCATCCAAACGACTGAATGTGAGCAACATTACTATCATTTAATATTTCAAATATTCAAACAATGAAAATATCGATTTGACGTGTCAATATGATCAGTGAATTCGACTCGAGCGCCACCATTAATTTCTCACCTGAATCTGCTCATGCAGTTATAACACAGTGGAGGATTTTGTGCCGTTGTTTTAAGCAGCACTGTGACTGTCTGGGGTTGATAGTTTTTCATTGTTAAAAAGTTTAAAAAACTGCCCATGTGATATACAACCTGCATGAGTTTACAATGAAAAAACAATTTATATTTATACAACAAAACTTGTATAGATCAAAGATGAATTTTAAGTGCCATTTATGATTAAAACAATTAAAAAAGACAAACAAATGAACACAATAAAGGTGTAAAGAGCTATTATCAAATAACTAAATCAGTCGTAATGTCGTTTTTTTAAAAATAACACATACAAAGACATTATCCCTGCATTAATTTTTTTCACACTTTTCCTAAACAAATTCATTTTAGTCAGATTTAGACGGTAATACAACAGGTTAAAACCAGCATCAAAATTACAGCTTACACAATCACACGGGCAAGTTTGAGTGTAAAATCACTGAGAATGAGAACGTCTCTATAAAAGGTCTTACAGGAATGAAACTGCTGCTCTGTGACTTTCAGCAGATGCTTTTATTTATTAAACTGTAAATGAGGAACATTACACAAGCGATTATCACACTGAAGCTGTAACAATATACTGCTCACACACTGTTCAGAGAAACATATACTAGAACAGATTAAACAGAGACTTTGTTTGGGTTATAGTACATTAACAGGTTTAAATGCTCTGATGAGATCATATCATGCACTTTCACGCTAATAAACTAAAAACAACACAAACATTTTGTTTAATATTCAACAGACTGACATCTGAAGTGACTTCACATGAAAACAGTCTGCATTCAGTTCACACTTAAGATAAAATATTAATGTATTACAAAAATTGCATGTTAGCACAGTAATTTATTATAGCAATTGTGGCTAAATAACAAAAACAAGATCTATTGAATGGCAAAGCAAAAACAAGTATGTGTGTTTGTACTGGATTTACTTCTCAAACATGTCAAAGGTCATTCTTCAGGTGTGAGTTATCAACACATTCCTGAAATATGTTGACATGATCATGTGACCCACACAGTTTTTCTGTAACTACAGCGCATCAGGAGTATCCATGTGTAATGATAATGTTCTCTGAGAATCAAACCCATGACACTGCTGTTGCTAGCATCATGCATCATGCTCTGATGTTTTACTTTATGAATCTGACTTGTTCTTTGTCCTGTGAGAGACTTCTGATGTCAGCAAATATCAAAAAAAAAATACTGCAGTACATGTGTAGTACATATGTTCTCATTATATTTAGGGTTATATTTACATAACACTGTAAAAGATATGAGAATAAAACAAATATGCAGTAACAGGTATGAACTGTGATAATTACATTTAAACATGAAGATCACAGTTAGTCTATAGATCAATCTGAACTGTGAGTGTTCTGTCCACTTATTTCACTGTATTTTATGTATTTTGATTATTTTTATTTATTTTTCAGTATATTTATCTTCCCTATTTATTAACTTTAAACTATTTGCATGTTTCTGTATTTATGGCAAATCAAAGTGAAACCTTTTCCTCTGCTTCAGTTTCTCAGCATGTCATTAAAACAGGGAAGATTTTATAAGTCACGTGATGCTGATCATGTTATGGTAAAGTCATCAGAGGCGCAGTCTCCTTCTCTGGCTTGTTTTCAGGAGGATCTGTAAGAAACATAAAACAGATGATCAGACAGGAATTATCAGTGACATACAATGCTTGTGCTGTTTGGAGCATCTTGTTGGATTATGATACAATAGTACAATCTGATAATTTGCTCTGTATAATGAGAAAGTCTCCTCTGATCATATCTGTCACTGACAGATTTACAGATGTAAATAAGATCATTATTAGACTGAAAGAATTGAGTTACTCACACGTGACATCCACACTGCATGTTTTAAAGGAGGGTTTTCCATTACTGATGATCTTCAGTGTATAATCTCCACCATGTCTCACTCTGGTGTTTGTGATGGTCAGATCTCCAGTCTGACAGTTCAGCTGCAGTGAGTCTCTGAATAGACCATTAACACCATCATGTTTCTTGAAGATATTGAGGGCAGGATTGATTAGAGCTATGACAGTGTCTTCATCTCCAAACGTCCACTGTATCACATCAACTGTCTGTATGTCAGTAAGACCAGACTGTAGAGTGACAGACTCTCCCTCACGCTTTGTAATCTTTTCAGCTTTATCAACACACAGAAACACAGAACAGAAATGAGATCAATTCTCATCATTTGATTCACGTGTCAAATGTTTTATTTACTCAAACAGCAGCTCAAATTCTCATGAATAGACTTCTGTACATTAACTCAACATTATTGTTTAGATTCTCTCTCAATATATTATTTTCATAAAAGTTTATTATTATCTTATATATAATATATGCCTCAGTCAAATGTAATGACAGTGAGAATGAACCTAATGGTCAAATGACTTTCATAAAATATCAACTGTTTATTAATTAATTTATTAATGTTTATTATTTTTCCTGATTTAAAATGACAAGCTCACAGTCTGTTTATTCCCCTCATCTGCCTGCCTTGTTTGTTGTCTCATTTAATGCCCTTGTGTTTGCTGTCTTGTGCTTGTGTATTGTTTCTTGTTCCTGATGTTTCTTGATTCTTGCTCCTGATTTGTTTCTTGTCACTTAGGAAGTGAAGAAGTCTGCCTTGTGTCTTGTTTTTTGAGCTTGCCTTAGGGTGGGTTAAATATATAATCTAGTCTTGTCTTAGTTTTGTTATCTCAAGTTTTGTTTTAAATGTTTTGTTTAGATTATTTCTTGTCTTGTTTTGCCCCCTCAAGGGAGTTTTTATTGTTTTGATAAAGTGATTTTGTTAAGCTGATCTGCGATTCGGTTCTCCCTTACCTGACAAGTATTTCTGAGAGAAACAGAATACTGAATGAGAAACATAGAGGGCGTGGCTTGTTTTTGCCCACTGGGAATTGATTGGATGTAGAAAAGTGGTGTTTTAAAGCTGTTAGCAGACTGATGGTTGGAGGGGAGTGGCTAAAGGATGTTCAAACTGATGTCAGAAGAGCAGGACCACCATTTCAGACAGGAAGTACACTGTCAGATTTTGATTAAAGACATTTTGGTGGATTTGATTAATGTTTTGGTGGATTGACTTGCACATTCATCTAAATGTTCATATTGAACAGATGTAAATAAAATCATCATTACATTGAAAGACTCACCTGTGACAGTCAGTCTGAACATCCTGTATGAGGTTTTTCTTCCCCTGATGATTTTTACATGATAAACTCCAACGTCTGTAGATCTGATGTCACTGAGGATGAGATCTCCAGTATTATTTTTATATTCTTAATTATATATAACAATATAACAGCAAAAAGTAAAATTAGAATCTGCTGAATAATATAAACATAATTAATACTATAAGAAATAAAATATAATTAATCAGTTAACAGGTCTAAATTAATAAAGATTGAAAGACAAAAACACATTAAACTGGCAGTAAGAGCAATTAAGTAAAAGATTAAGAAAACAGGAAAATACATCAGTAATTATCTTTACATGATTCTCAAACTTCTCAAGCACGAGACTTGTGTTATGTGTCCTCTCCAAAAATAATGTCATGACACAAAACATAAAACAATCTCAAACTTTACATTTAACAAACATTAAATGTCAATGCTGAAACATCAATTGGCCTTATTTTTCTCATGTTTGATTTGATTACACAGAATTCCTGCAACATTCTATATTTCATGAAACATCATTAAAACAGCATCTGCTGGCCCCCAGGTTGAGAACCACTGATTTAAATACGTGAATGTAATGGTGTAAATCTTACACCCCTTCGAAATGGTGCTCAAACTGGCTTTGGAGGTCATGAATATGCTACTCATGAATATGCCACTCAATATTAGTTATTTTTATTCCACCAAACAAAACAGTGAGAATCAATAAGGAACATTAAATTTATGCATTTAGCAGACACTTGCAGTGAAAGTGCTAGCTATCATGAAATCAAAAATATGAATGCATTACAGTAGAACAGTGATTTTTAATCCAAATCCTGAATTGAATCCTGAATCTTTTAAGAATTTATTTGGTTTTTTAAGCTTGGAGATCAGTTTTAAAATTCCCTGATATTTTTGGGTTTTCCATGAATATGGAAATTCCGTAAATAAATTTCAAATCAACAGGGTTGTTTACATGTGTACATATATGACCTGTTTACAGTATTCATATTAAAATTAAATGTTCTCTATAACACAAGATATTTTATGAGCTGGTGTGTGTATATTTCATTATGAAAACTGATTATTATTTTATGATGTTAAGAGGTTTGGCTGGTAGTCTGATAAATAAAACCATAAATAAACACAAAAAACGTAAACACAAACCCTGTTTACACTTCAACTGTTTACAGTCTAACTGTCATTAGATCAAGTGTGATGTGCCGAAAATGCTGCTGGTGTTTTACTCATCACTAACTTCACTGTTCTGTAAAGACTCTAAAGTGAGCCCAGTTTCCTCTGTCAGATCTCACAGATATTTCTGCTGGACTCAGTGTGTTAGTGTGAGAAACACAGCAGTTACCAGGATTAGAGTTTGGAATTGAACAAAAAAAAAGCAATATATGAATCTATAGCCATATTCTGGAACATTCTGTGATGTGTTTTCATAAATGATCAATACTGCTTCTGTGTGTATCTTGTGTTTCTGTCAGAGAGCTGCAGTAGATAATGAATATAGATGATGAATGATGTGATGAATGTGATTGTTCTTCATGAAATGTTTCTGTGTGTCTTGTATTTCTGTCAGAGAGCTGCAGCAGATGATGAATATAGTTGATGAATGATGTGATGAATGTGATTGTTCTTCATGAAATGTTTCTGTGTGTCTCGTGTTTCTGTCAGAGAGCTGCAGCAGATGATGAATATAGATGATGAATGATGTGATGAATGTGATTGTTCTTCATGAAATGTTTCTGTGTGTCTCGTGTTTCTGTCAGAGAGCTGCAGCAGATGATGAATATAGATGATGAATGATGTGATGAATGTGATTGTTCTTCATGAAATGTTTCTGTGTGTCTTGTGTTTCTGTCAGAGAGCTGCAGCAGATGATGAATATAGATGATGAATGATGTGATGAATGTGATTGTTTCTGTCTTGTGTTTTTGTCAGAGAGCTGCAGCAGATGATGCATATAGATGATGAATGATGTGATGAATGTGATTGTTCTTCATGAAATGTTTCTGTGTGTCTCGTGTTTCTGTCAGAGAGCTGCAGCAGATGATGAATATAGATGATGAATGATGTGATGAATGTGATTGTTCTTCATGAAATGTTTCTGTGTGTCTCGTGTTTCTGTCAGAGAGCTGCAGCAGATGATGAATATAGATGATGAATGATGTGATGAATGTGATTGTTCTTCATGAAATGTTTCTGTGTGTCTCGTGTTTCTGTCAGAGAGCTGCAGTAGATGATGAATATAGATGATGAATGATGTGATGAATGTGATTGTTCTTCATGAAATGTTTCTGTGTGTCTTGTGTTTCTGTCAGAGAGCTGCAGCAGATGATGAATATAGATGATGAATGATGTGATGAATGTGATTGTTCTTCATGAAATGTTTCTGTGTGTCTTGTGTTTCTGTCAGAGAGCTGCAGTAGATGATGAATATAGATGATGAATGATGTGATGAATGTGATTGTTCTTCATGAAATGTTTTTGTGCGTCTTGTGTTTCTGTCAGAGAGCTGCAGTAGATGATGAATATAGATGATGAATGATGTGATGAATGTGATTGTTCTTCATGAAATGTTTCTGTCTTGTGTTTCTGTCAGAGAGCTGCAGCAGATGATGAATATAGATGATGAATGATGTGATGAATGTGATTGTTCTTCATGAAATGTTTCTGTCTTGTGTTTCTGTCAGAGAGCTGCAGTAGGTGATGAATATAGATGATGAATGATGTGATGAATGTGATTGTTCTTCATGAAATGTTTCTGTGTGTCTTGTGTTTCTGTCAGAGAGCTGCAGCAGATGATGAATATAGATGATGAATGATGTGATGAATGTGATTGTTCTTCATGAAATGTTTCTGTGTGTCTCATGTTTCTGTCAGAGAGCTGCAGCAGATGATGAATATAGATGATGAATGATGTGATGAATGTGATTATTCTTCATGAAATGTTTCTGTGTGTCTCATGTTTCTGTCAGAGAGCTGCAGCAGATGATGAATATAGATGATGAATGATGTGATGAATGTGATTGTTCTTCATGAAATGTTTCTGTCTTGTGTTTCTGTCAGAGAGCTGCAGTAGATGATGAATATAGATGATGAATGATGTGATGAATGTGATTGTTCTTCATGAAATGTTTCTGTGTGTCTCGTGTTTCTGTCAGAGAGCTGCAGTAGATGATGAATATAGATGATGAATGATGTGATGAATGTGATTGTTCTTCATGAATTGTTTCTGTGTGTCTTGTGTTTTTGTCAGAGAGCTGCAGCAGATGATGAGGTCGTGTACGCAGGTGTTGCTCAGAGACGATGATCAAACTCTCTGTGACTCTGAGATGAAGATCAGCTGTGATCATCTTCACTTGCTGCTATAACTCCAGATTCTGAATGTGTGTGAGTCTGTACAGTCTTATTAAAGGTGCTTCATGATGCCACAGAAGAACCATTTTTGCCTGTATGGTCTTATTAAGAACCTTTAATATCCAAAGAACCTTTCTGTTTAAGGTTCTTTGTAGTGGAAAAGAAAGAAATGGTTGTTTGACTAAAACGTTCTTTAGGAACCAGAAATGGTTCTTATGTGGAACCGCAGTAAAGAACCTGCACAATTAATCACTTTTAAGCTAAACCGTGATTTTAAAGGATGAGGTTATCATTAAGCACGAGCAGCAGTTCAACTCCACAACAAAGTGTGTCTGCAGAGGAGCAAAGTTAAAAGTTTAACGTGTTCATTTTTCTTTATTCAAGATTCTGTATATATTTTCTTAGTTTGTCATGACAGATGTTTGCATTATGACAACACTATGACAAAAAATTGCCACAATGTTTAAGTGGTTTTAAATAAACAGCAGCACAGTGTTAAAATTGTTTGTGAATATGTTTGGTCTCTCTGATGCTCTAAAAATCACCACAATAAACCTCTTTTTAAAAATAATTGTAAATTGTATTTCACAATCACAATTCGCAAATCACAATTTTGATCAGAAAAATCCCAATTCGATTTTTTCTCCAAATTGTGCAGCCCTAGAAGAACATTTTAAAAAACCTTTAGAAACGTTCAGTGTAGTTTCCTCTGAACAGATGAACAGAGTGTGTGCATCATATTACATGAAGTGATTATTATATTTGAAATGTGTGTTCTCTCTCGATCAGTCTGTTACTTCTCCATCACATTCACAGACAAAAAACACATCTTCACCAAAAATATTGTATGTACTAAACAGTGTCAGCAGACAGCAGTTTTATCTGCAAGACAGTGATCAAAATATACATTCATATCTGAGAATGTGGAAATAACCAAAGATTCACTGTGGTTTAAAAACAAAGTATTTTATTTTTGTAACTGTGTGAATGTGTCACTCCAGCAGCTTCACTTCTGGCTCACAGTGAAACTGCTGTGGAAAGAAATTAGGTTTATTCTGTTAGAGGACATGACAGTATTTGTCTTTTAGTGACCGTTTGTGGTTGATATGTGTGTGTGTGTGTGTGTGTGTGTGTGTGTGTGAGAGAGGTGTGAACTGTGTGTGTGTTTGTGAGAGTGAGGTGTGAACTGTGTGAGTGTGTGAATAGCTTGTGGTTCTCCTTTTTCTGTCTGCTAACATCTTTCACTCAACACAAAACAGCTGAAAATGTTTGAGAAATAAAAGATTTCTTTAAATCAAACAGTGATATTACTGTGAGATCTTATCTGAGATCTGTATGAATGTAAATATTAACATCAATATTCACATATGCATGACTGTCTATATAATTAACACTTCATCACAGTTCCTGTAGCTCAATTGGGAACGGGCAACCTTGTTCCTGGAGGGCCAGTGCCAGAGTTTAGCTCCAGCCCTGATAAAACTCACCTGTCTGTAGCCTTCTAGTAATCCTGATTAGCTGCTTCAGGTGTTTGATGAGGGTTGGAGCTAAACTCATCTCTGGTGTAGAGTATTGTGTTAGCAGTGTGAAGGTTGTGGGTTTTATTTCCAGGAACTCTCATACTGATCAAATATGTGAGTTCCAAATTTGGAAAGAGTGTCTCTGCTAAATGCAGAAATGTAAATGGGAAGCTCACGCAGTGCTAATTTTACTGGAGGTTTTCTCAGCTATAGCAACACACAGCAGAAGTTAGTCAGAAAACTGCAGCTATTCTTGATATGTTGATATCACACCTCGGACACAGGCCTGTACGGTTCTGTTTCCTTGAAGAACAACATAATCCTGTTTCACTCTGTTAATGTCAGTGAGACACTTTAATTAATCATTCTGAGGAGCAAATGCAAATGACTTACTGTAAGTTGTTTCTGACATCATACAGATGTTCACATGTTGTTCATTTCTTCAGTTTTAGAGAGTAACTATAGTAGCTGTTAACTTCATTATACAGTAAATAATATTAAGTTTATTGGTTAATATTTACTTAATTTAACTATAAATACCTAATAATATTAACTTAATTATACAGCAACTTAACTATACGGCTTGAAGGAGCTTGGGTTTAGGGGGAAGCTGTGGCCTGCTGGTTACTGAGTCGCGCTTGTAATCAGAAGGTTGCTGGTCTAATTGGCAGGTAACAACTGAATGCCCCTGAGCAAGGCACCTAACCCCTGATTGCCCCCCGGGTGCAGCAGTGTGCTGCCCACTGCTCCATGTGTGTGTGTGTTCACTCCTCACCAGTGATGGTTAAATGCAGAGGTCACATTTTGGGTATGAGTTACCATATCTGACAAATATGTCACTTTCAGAGAGTTCAGTAGCAGCACTGTATGTACCCGAACTGTAAATGATCAATCACCTAACAAACTCCTGCAGCAGAGTAACACAAATGTCACGCTGTTAGGATTCCTGAACTCTTAGAGCTGGTTTCACAGACAGGTCTTAGATTAAGTCAGGACTAGACTTCAGTTAAATTAGAACTAAAAATTAAAATAGCTTATAGAGAAAAAATCAGTAATGGTGTTTATCTTGAGACAAAATAACAACAGCTACATTTTATTTTGTTTTCAGTTAAGACAGCTCAAACACGAATTTCAGTCACGGACTAAACTTAAAAATGTGAATTACTCCCCCTCATGTCGTTTCTCACCAGCAAGACCTTCATTCATCTTCAGAACACAAATTAATAAAGACATTAAGTCATTATTTTTGTTTTTTGCACACATACAGTATTCCTGTTGCTTCATAAAAGCTTTTTCACCTTTCTGGGGCTTGAACGTGGGATTTGTGTTGCTGTCTATGGGGATCAGAAAGCTCTCAGATTCCATTTACAATATCTTAATCTGTGGTCTGAAGGTGAACAATGAATGAAGGTCTTACGGGTGTGAAACTACATGACAGTGAGGAAATAATGACTGAATTTTCGTTTTTGAGTGAACTATCCGTTTACGCCCCGTCACTGCTCCTTAGTGTTCAATCTCCACTGTTCACTTGAGCACCATCTAGTGTTCACTGCAGGAATTCAAGAACAATAGAAACATCTTACAAGAGAGCAGCCAGAGACCCAGAAATATCACTTACAGAAATGATCTTCAACATCTTTATTAGTGCCAGAATACTGTCAATGTTACAGTTCTACATAAACAACAATTGAGTTCAATTTAACAAACTCAGCAAAAATCATAGTTCAAGTGGGACAGTCACAACAGAATCGCTTCATAAATGTTTAAAGTACAATCACAAGACATAAAGACTGTGTGATGAAATCATTATTATTATCTGTGTAAAGTGTTTCACTGATGTCATACAGCTATTAAAACAATACTGATATAACACAGATAATCACACTACATGAACACAAAGTGTTTCTGTGTTGTGACTTCACAAACAGTAAATTCTGATGTTCATTCTGTTGTAAGATTCACACTGAACTCTGTTTGTGAAACTTCACAAACAGAGAAGCTGCTGAGAAGAGCAGGCAGCTCTCAGAAGAGGTCAAAGGTGAAGACGAGGAGTGATGAAGATGAGGAGTGATGAAGAAGAGGAGTGATGAAGATGAGTGATGAAGAGGAGGAGCGATGAAGAGCAGAATATCTGACCTGAGGAAGATGAAGCTTTCATGAGACAGAACACAGCAACAGAACTGACTGTGATGAAGCAGTGATGATCACATCAGTCTCTCTGAAGTGATGAAAGGTTTGTGTTTAAAGGTTCATTACTGGAGTTCAGTTTACAGTGATCTGGTGATGAAGAGGAGGAGTGATGAAGAGCAGAATATCTGACCTGAGGAAGATGAAGCTTTCATGAGACAGAACACAGCAACAGAACTGACTGTGATGAAGCAGTGATGATCACATCAGTCTCTCTGAAGTGATGAAAGGTTTGTGTTTAAAGGTTCATTACTGGAGTTCAGTTTACAGTGATCTGGTGATGAAGAGGAGGAGTAATGAAGAGGAGTGATGAAGATGAGGAGTGATGAAGAGCAGAATATCTGACCTGAGGAAGATGAAGCTTTCATGAGACAGAACACAGCAACAGAACTGACTGTGATGAAGCAGTGATGATCACATCAGTCTCTCTGAAGTGATGAAAGGTTTGTGTTTAAAGGTTCATTACTGGAGTTCAGTTTACAGTGATCTGGTGATGAAGAGGAGGAGTGATGAAGAGCAGAATATCTGTAAATATCTGAAATAAAGCATGTAAAACATTTACACTTTGTAAAGTTGAACGGTCTAATATCAGATGTAACCACCATTAACACGCACCGGTATAAATGAACAAGCACTCAGTGTGAGGGAGCGCACCAGCTGCCGCAGCCGGTAACACAGACTCTCCTGACGGCCATGCTGAGCGTCTGTCCGCCTGACGGAGCGGCTCCTCCAGAGCATTGACTCGTTTCAAAATTAAAGCTAACAGAATAACTACCAAACATGTCATTTAGTCTTATTAGTGTACACATGATTGTTGCTGAGTAAGTTTGCTGGTTAACTAGCTATTCTCGCTGCCTGACCAGCCAGCAGACCAGATGACCAGCAGGTTAACACTGCAGTTCTGTCACATCACCAGCACTTCTGTTCAGATGATTTACTGAACACATCAGCATCAATACAAGATGATTTTTATTATAACACAAAAACTAAAAGAGAAATACAACATTTGGAAATAAATCATGACAATATAAAACGGATGTTCGGTCAAAGTAAACGCATGACAAATAATGTTAAAGTCTTGAATCACTTTTAAACATTTAAATGATTTGAGGAGTTCATGATGTTTCTTGAGCGCATCAATAAAATGGTAAAACAGTCAGTTCTGAAGACTAACATTACAGTAGCAGGTTTATCTGTCGTTCAGTACTGACAAGATGAGAATTAAATGAACCATTAAACACTGAGGCATTTCTCAGACATGAACATGTACACATCACAGCGTGGAGCTACCTTACAGTCTAATAAAGCTTTAAGTGTGATCAATAACAGATCGCTCAGATCAATAACAAACAGATGGATCAGTATTACATCTAATCTTGTGAAGCCTCGTTTGCTAACACGAGTTCTTACAGTTAGTCATTTCTCCAGCCGAGTCGAACAAACCTCTAAATATTTCAAAACCCTAACCCTACTAAACTCTTAATCACCATCTATGCTTAACTAGACTAATATTCATAAAGTTCATATTATGAGAACATTAAAATATCAAAGACTATTTCTATTATTTTAAAAATAAAGAATGACCCCTCAGGAAAATAATTCTGGCTGATTTTAATAGATAAATCAGCAAACTGACACAAATGTTAGCATCTCTGTAAGCCTCCTTGTGTTTGTCTCTGCAGGGATTTCTGTCCCTGATTTAGTTCTAAGAGAACGAACAACATATCTTCCCAACATATCTGTTAAAGCAACATTTTCCAGCATGACTTGATGGCAGCTGAATTTTGAAGGAAGCAGACTGTAGTCGCTGAAATAAAGTCATTAGAGTTGAAGGGTCTTCTGGGCAATATAAGAAACTGTGATATAACTAGTGATCAGAGTCTGCAGGAGAACAGCAGGACAGTCGCTACCCAGAACCCCTCTGGTCCTTCACCACAATCCACCACAAGCTTATGTGTTTCGAATACCAAGAGCCTGTTCCAACTCCTGCCGCCTCTGCTGGACCTGAGAGAAACAGAGAATTGTTAATGATTTTCCATGTGACCTTTAACAAGTGCGTAATATCTGAGATTTCCAGGCACTTCAGTAACTTTTCAGTAAATAAAGATCTTCACCTTTGAATAGAAATAGCGGCAGACAGCCTCCTGAGCCCACGGCTGATGGTAGAACTCCGCTCGTCTTTCCTCCTCTGGGTTCCCGACCACGTCCGTCATGGTCTGTAAAAACACAACGATGAAACGTCAGCGAAATACACAACGGCTTCTGATGAATGACGCTGTGGCATGATATACAGCAGTACAAAGATAAACTGTGTATTTGTACCATGGAAATATGTAGACATGGTTATGATATGATTACACATAAACCATAACAGTATATAACTGTAACATTTTTGTAGAAGAAATACACAGTCACAACACGATTTTGATGTTGACTGAAGATGGGTTTAAGAGAAGTGCTGCTGAAAGCTGATTGGTTTAAGAGCAGTACTGCTGGAAGCTGATTGGCTGGTTTGGTCTCACCTTCAGGTCTCTGCATTGCGACTGCAGCCAATCATTGATGAAGCCTTGAGGGTCTCGTGCGAAGCTCAACATGAACTCCCTCTGAGTCTTCAGCTGGTTGATTGTCTCAATGGTCTCGTGGATCTGCATGTGAGCACAGAAAGTCAATTTAAACGTCACTATACAGAATTACTTTAATTCTAGATTGTAACGCTGCACAATTATTCTGATTGGCAGAATAAAATTTCAGAACATCTAATCATATTAACAGAGATGACAGATAAGTAACTTCCTGTTCACAAAACTGTTGTTTAAAAACAATATTACATTTATGTGTGATATTAATACGTGTTCTTTAATAACTGATGCTAGAGTTTAGAGATCACGACTGACAGGAAACATCATTCACAAACACACCCGCTGCTGCAGGGACACAACCCACTTCTGTTATCAACCAATCAGATGTGATTATCAGTAAAATGTTAAAATCACAGCTTATTATTAACATACTGGATTTAATATATAACAATTAAACAACAGTTTTTAAAACTCAAGCACTCACTCTGAAAACTATAAACCAATCAAGCATAGAGTCGCCACTAATGATAGTGGCGATAGTGGTAAAGATAACCACTAATGTTGCTTCCCTGAGGTTATTATAAAACTAGCACATTCTCTGTGTTAAACCCTAAATAAACCCTGAGCAGATCTGAGAACAGGTCAGTGTTTGATTGATCATCTCTGGCTTTTGTCATGTAAACTGATGTGAGACGCAGCAGTCACTTTGATATTCCACAGACAGACACAGGCTGTAACCCTAAACACTGTGTTATCTGCAGATGAAGGAGAACAACAGATCATGTCCTGCAGTGAAGCTCTGAGCACTCAGAAGTTTGTTTATCCATCCAGAACAAACTGTGTTCATATACACACACTTGACTTAACACTGACCACCGGTTACACTAAACAACACATTTATAACTAAATGTACACCGCACAAAAACTGAAACATTTTTTCCACAAGTGAGTAACACAGTTAAGCTTGCATACATCACACACTTTAACTTCAACAATTGCAGTGCTCACACTGTTAAGTTTCCTCCCTAATCGACTGTCTTCTACTGGCACCTGTGTCACCATCATCTCTTATCTGCAGGAGATGAATGACATCATCATATTCATGATGGACAGTGATGTTTTACACAGTGTGATGAATGAGTGAAGCACAGATCTGACGTCAGCCCTTTCCTAAAACTGATAACACATCCACATCTCAAGATCAGAGGTCAGTTGCATAACCTGCTTAGACTAGTCTTACAAGTTACTCATCTAATTGTTTTCTTCAAGACTGGAAATAACTTTAAGTCTGTTATGTAAAAGGTAGACTGGCACAATTTAAATCCACAAAGTAAGTCTGACTAGCCATAACTAATATCTAGTTAGTCAGACTAGTTCTTAACTTAGCCACTAATTATGCAACTGACCCCGGGCCATCAGCTGTTCATTATAAAATTATATGACATCATCAGTTTACAGTAAGACAGGAATAAATACAGCTTTAAGATTCCCACAGCGTTGCTCATGAACTCTGGGTATCTGCTCACACTATATACCTTGTTGTCAAGGCCAGCGATCTCCTGCTGACTGGCTGTGGACAGAAGGAAGGAGTTCATCTGTGTCTTCAGAGTGTCATCCACCTCCACGTCTATATCATAACACGCAGTCTTCTTCTGATCGTTGGGGTCCACACTGAAACAGAGCTTCACACAGTAACTCACACATGAGAGGCACAGATTCTGAGTGATGTCACATTGCCAGTGGTTACCTTATGACGTGGTTGATGATGATTGGCTCGGGGGGCATCAGTAGTGCATGCAGACGCTGAGGGATCTCAGAGAACTTCATCCTCTGGGTTTCAAAGATCTAGAACCAGAGGAGAACCGTTTGCATCTACATTTAAAAACTCACTTGAGGTTTCATCTCATTTCAGGCAAACTGGTTTGAAAACACTGTTTAATCTGCTGTTACCTGCTGGAGGTATTTGTCACAGTTGATAAACTCTCTCTCGTGAGGGTCCTGCAGTTTGTGGGTCTTCACGTACTGCCACAGAGCCTGAATGATCACGGGTCGGGTCTGAGTGTGGATGCCCAGCAGCCGGGCCAATCGGGGGTCCAACTTAAACTGAGGAGGCTACAGAAAGATGTATTACCATTTACCGTCTCAATGCAAGATCCAGGGGTCAAGGTCAAGGGGAGTGTATTGCCATTTCAACCATATACAAGTACATAGTGAAACGAAACAACATTACTCCAGGAACTAGGTGCTACATAAAACACAGAACAACAAGGCTACATAATTTATACATAAATTATGAAACACTCATAAAAACTGAAACACTCTCAAATTATTCTTTACTTTTCTAATGAAAACTATATAGAATAACATCTTTATTCTTTTGACTTTGAGATTTCTTTCTGAACGCTTGAGTGTTCACTGATAATATTTACAAATGTGAAGTGGCACCACCTGGTGGAGATATCTGAAGGCACAGGGAACTTTCACACTTTAAGTTTTGAGGAAACTTTCCTCTTGATTTCTGAGTGTGTTCTCACCTGGTAATCGAGCATGAGGAGAACAGTACAGCGGACACCAACATCTCCAGGCCTCTTAACCTGAAAGCCGTCAGTCTCCTGAGTCGTAGCTGTTCTGTGCCACTACAGAGAGACGTCCCACACAAATAAGAAACTTATTCCAGAAACCAGCAGCAGCACAACACAAATGTTCTGACAGGTCTGATAAACGCACAGGTCAGTCTCACCTCCACTAGATGATTGTCAGGTCCATATAAATCTTTATCCAGCTCAATAACTAGAGACTTGAAGAAGGAAGAAAACTTCCTCTTCTGTTTGGTGGCTTCATACTTGGACACGGCGGTCTGAGAGAGAGAGACCATGATCATGAGTGAGATTCACAAGTCACATGATCAGCTGTGAGATGAGAGATTCACACTCACGTCTTCCAGAAGTCGCCCCTCCACACGCAGCTCCCATGATGCAACGGTTCCCTCGCCGTCCTCTGCATCCGGCTTCGCAGGGTTAAAAGTGTTGGAGATAAATATCCGCAGTTTTCTTTTTTGCTGCACAGAACAAGCAGATGTGGAGTGATGTCACACCGTTTGAAATGTAAACGAACAGAAACAAATGTGAATCAGATTCAGTGTGACTCTGGATTTACCTTTATGGGTCTCTTCAGGGCTTCCTGGATATCGAGTCTCTTGCGCATGATGGTCTGATCGAGTTTCCTCTCAAACGCCAGCAGGTCCATGTACGCCTGCGACTCGGGAACCAGCTCTCTGATCTGAGCAAATGACGAGACGAAACTGAGACGTTCAAAGTTTCTCTCTGTGATGTATCTGTCAGCTTCATCACTTACTAAAATAAACCTTCAAAAATCTCAACTTAGACACTGTTTAATTTTATGTGCATAATTTAAAACAATTAAAGCAAACTGCAAATTCAATGTGAAACAGAAAGTTGAGATTTTTAAGACAGACATTAGTAAATAATTAATCACTGAATCATTTCTCTTTATTTTCTAAACCTCTCACAAGTTGAAATATCAGATTTCATGCACACTTACTCTCTGAGGTAGAATTTTATCTGCCATTTTCTTCTTCTTGGCACTAAACAAACAAACAAACTCCATGTAATGAATCTTTTCATTGACAATGTTTTCAACAGAGTCAAAACAATGAAAATGAAGAAAACGAAGATTTGTTCAGCACAGGACTAAACTCTCTTACTGCTGGTTACGATTCTGTTGCTGGACCTGTTGGATCTGGGTCGGTGCTGGTCTCTTGCGGGACGGGTCCATGACCGGCATGCCGGGGCGGACCACTGGACTGGCCCCGTAACCCGGGGGCCCCATGGAGGGTCCCTGAGGGGTCATACGATTGGATGGAGGCATTCCTGGTCTCTGAGGGGTGGAGAAGATGAAGAACAGATGAAGATCAACAACTGATGATCACCTCATGTTTACTGAACATCTTAGTCATGTTATTAACAAACAGAAGGTTCTTAACTAACTAAACAGGCTTTAAATACCTTTAAATAATCACTGAAGTGAAAGTAACACTTATTTTAACATAACAGTTCATTCTAACACATGCGATCACACATAACCAGACAAATAAATCACTTCAACACATTAGAAACCTACAACATGCCCACACACCAAACAAACAGCATCTGAAATATCTGATGTTTTTATGACCGGCTTTATTAATGAACATGTTCACTGTAACACATTCTGTTTTCTTTACCGATGATGTAATATCTGATGCTTTTACGACCGGCTTTATTAATATCTGATGTTTTACGACCGGCTTTATTAATATCTGATGTTTTAGGACGGGCTTTATTAATATCTGATGTTTTAGGACGGGCTTTATTAATATCTGATGTTTTAGGACGGGCTTTATTAATATCTGATGTTTTTATGACGGGCTTTATTAATATCTGATGTTTTAGGACCGGTTTTATTAATATCTGATGTTTTAGGACCGGCTTTATTAATATCTTATGTTTTTATGACCGGCTTTATTATTAAATCTGATGTTTTATGACCGGCTTTATTAATATCTGATGTTTTAGGACCGGCTTTATTATTATATCTGATGTTTTAGGACCGGCTTTATTAATATCTGATGTTTTTATGACCGGCTTTATTAATATCTGATGTTTTTATGACCGGCTTTATTAATATCTGATGGTTTTAGGACCGGCTTTATTAATAGCTGATGTTTTAGGACCGGCTTTATTAATAGCTGATGTTTTTATGACCGGCTTTATTAATATCTGATGTTTTATGACGGGCTTTATTAATATCTGATGTTTAGGACCGGCTTTATTAATATCTGATGGTTTTAGGACCGGCTTTATTAATATCTGATGTTTTAGGACGGGCTTTATTAATAGCTGATGTTTTTATGACCGGCTTTATTAATATCTGATGTTTTAGGACGGGCATTATTAATATCTGATGTTTTAGGACCGGCTTTATTAATATCTGATGTTTTTATGACGGGCTTTATTAATATCTGATGTTTTATGACGGGCTTTATTAATAGCTGATGTTTTTAGGACCGGCTTTATTAATAGCTGATGTTTCAAGACCGCGCTTCATTAATATCTGATGTTTTAGGACCGGCTTTATTAATATCTGATGGTTTTAGGACCGGCTTTATTAATATCTGATGTTTTTAGGACCGGCTTTATTAATATCTGATGTTTTATGACCGGCTTTATTAATATCTGATGTTTTAGGACCGGCTTTATTATTATATCTGATGTTTTATGACGGGCTTTATTAATATCTGATGTTTTATGACGGGCTTTATTAATAGCTGATGTTTTTATGACGGGCTTTATTAATATCTGATGTTTTTATGACGGGCTTTATTAATATCTGATGTTTTAGGACCGGCTTTATTAATATCTGATGTTTTAGGACCGGCTTTATTAATATCTTATGTTTTTATGACCGGCTTTATTAATATCTGATGGTTTTAGGACCGGCTTTATTAATATCTGATGTTTTTAGGACCGGCTTTATTAATAGCTGATGTTTTAGGACCGGCTTTATTAATAGCTGATGTTTTAGGACCGGCTTTATTAATATTTGATGTTTTAGGACCGGCTTTATTAATATCTGATGTTTTAGGACCAGCTTTATTAATATCTGATGTTTTAGGACCGGCTTTATTAATATCTGATGTTTTACGACCGGCTTTATTAATATCTGATGGTTTTAGGACCGGCTTTATTATTATCTGATGTTTTAGGACCGGCTTTATTAATATCTGATGTTTTAGGACCGGCTTTA
Organism: Chromobotia macracanthus; assembly: GCA_036877525.1. Taxonomy (NCBI): domain Eukaryota; kingdom Metazoa; phylum Chordata; class Actinopteri; order Cypriniformes; family Botiidae; genus Chromobotia; species Chromobotia macracanthus. The sequence continues at coordinate 432,777 of JAZGTH010000071.1, read as the reverse complement.
TTAATATCTGATGTTTCAGGACCGGCTTTATTAATATCTGATGTTTTTATGACCGGCTTTATTAATATCTGATGTTTAAATGACCGGCTTTATTAATATCTGATGTTTTAATGACCGGCTTTATTAATATCTGATGTTTCAGGACCGGCTTTATTAATATCTGATGTTTCAGGACCGGCTTTATTAATATCTGATGTTTTTAGGACCGGCTTTATTAATATCTGATGTTTTTATGACGGGATTTATTAATATCTGATGTTTTAGGACCGGCTTTATTAATATTTGATGTTTTAGGACCGGCTTTATTAATATCTGATGTTTTAGGACCGGCTTTATTAATATCTGATGTTTTAGGACCGGCTTTATTAATATCTGATGTTTTAGGACCGGCTTTATTAATATCTGATGTTTTATGACGGGCTTTATTAATATCTGATGTTTTAGGACCGGCTTTATTAATATCTGATGTTTTAGGACCGGCTTTATTAATATCTGATGTTTTATGACGGGCTTTATTAATATCTGATGTTTTAGGACCGGCTTTATTAATATCTGATGTTTTAGGACCGGCTTTATTAATAGCTGATGTTTTATGACGGGCTTTATTAATATCTGATGTTTTAGGACCGGCTTTATTAATATCTGATGTTTTAGGACCGGCTTTATTAATATCTTATGTTTTTATGACCGGCTTTATTAATATCTGATGTTTCAGGACCGGCTTTATTAATATCTGATGTTTTAGGACCGGCTTTATTAATATCTGATGTTTTATGACGGGCTTTATTAATATCTGATGTTTTAGGACCGGCTTTATTAATATCTGATGTTTTAGGACCGGCTTTATTAATATCTGATGTTTTAGGACCGGCTTTATTAATATCTGATGTTTCAGGACCGGCTTTATTAATATCTGATGTTTTATGACGGGCTTTATTAATATCTGATGTTTTAGGACCGGCTTTATTAATAGCTGATGTTTTAGGACGGGCTTTATTAATATCTGATGTTTTAGGACCGGCTTTATTAATATCTGATGTTTTAGGACCGGCTTTATTAATAGCTGATGTTTTAGGACCGGCTTTATTAATATCTGATGTTTTAGGGCGGGCTTTATTAATATCTGATGTTTTAGGACCGGCTTTATTAATATCTGATGTTTTAGGACCGGCTTTATTAATATCTGATGTTTTAGGACCGGCTTTATTAATATCTGATGTTTTATGACGGGCTTTATTAATATCTGATGTTTTAGGACCGGCTTTATTAATATCTGATGTTTTAGGACCGGCTTTATTAATATCTGATGTTTTAGGACCGGCTTTATTAATATCTGATGTTTTTATGACGGGCTTTATTAATATCTGATGTTTTATGACGGGCTTTATTAATATCTGATGTTTTTATGACGGGCTTTATTAATATCTGATGTTTTAGGACCGGCTTTATTAATATCTGATGTTTTAGGACCGGCTTTATTAATATCTGATGTTTTAGGACCGGCTTTATTAATATCTGATGTTTTAGGACCGGCTTTATTAATATCTGATGTTTTTATGACGGGCTTTATTAATAGCTGATGTTTTATGACGGGCTTTATTAATATCTGATGTTTTAGGACCGGCTTTATTAATATCTGATGTTTTAGGACGGGCTTTATTAATATCTGATGTTTTAGGACCGGCTTTATTCATGCACACGTTCTGTTCTGGTTTATATCAGTTTTAGGGTTTAATTCACGGAATAATCGCGGATCTTTCGCATGTTTCATTTAAACTCTCCTCCTCGGTTCTGCTGGTTCTTTGTTCTCCGCGCTTACCGGGTATCCGGGCATCGGTGATCGGTACATGTGATTCTGCGGCCCGCCGGGGCCCATCCGGCCTGACGGGGTTCCGGGACCCATACCGGGCCCTGCAGCGGCCACCGGCGGCCCGGGTCCCATCGGTGCTCCGCCGCCTCCGGGTGTCGCAGGCTGGAAACCGCCACGCGCCGCCATCTTCTCCGCGAGCAGCAGCGAGAACGCGCAGCACCGCCGGTGAGACGCGAGCTGATATCGCGAGAGTTTAATAAGGAATCTCGCGAGATCTGTGAGGAAATCTCAGACGTCATCTGAAGCGCTGTTTGATTTGAGTCATTTTTATTAGTATTTATTAATATTTGTGTTTTAATTTAATAAGATGATTATTTTTGAATTGTTTGTTATTCAGCTTTTGTATTTGGATATCATCTGTATTTCTAAAATAGAAGTTAAAAGAAATATAAAACGAGAGTTTTTTTCATTTGTTTATATTGTGATTTATAATATTCTGGGTATGGGGGTCAAAGCTGATCACTCATGCCAGCTGATTGGTTCAAATGACTTTTAAAGGGACGTTTACATCATGCATCCCAGGTAAAAACATCAAAACATCTCATCATTCACACACACACACTAAAATAGTTTATTTTAGAATAGCAAAACATGCATTACATTATCTGTATTACTGTATCTGTGTGTACATACACCTGTCATGTACACACATGACAGGAGTCAATATTTCCTGACCACATGACATGGATGATGGGAGCTGATGTCTGGATGATGGGATCTGATGTCTGGATGATGGGAGCTAATGTCTGGATGATGAGAATATTATTGTTTTATATTTCTTATTTTATTATTTTTGCGTTTTTCTATTAAATGTTTTTTGTATTGTTGTTTATTTTAGATTCTATTTTAAAGGGAAGTTTTAAACACTATTCTATAGTCTATATATTTTTTTCTGTTTTAAGGGAAATACTGTGTTACTTTTTACTTTTATTTTGTTATTATTTTATCTATTCTTTTATGCAACTTTACAACTATTAGTCAAGTAAACAGGAGAAAATGAGATAATAAAGTTATTTTTATTTTAAAAAAATCAATTTTAATGTTGATGATCAATGCCTTTATGCTTTAGTTTATGCTGTTAGATTCTGTGCTGACGTGTTTTAAATGGACCGTCTGCACATCCTGTAACAGACAGAACAGAAGAACCAAACCATTAAACCTCTGCAAAACACCACAGAGGTGATATATAGAAACTGAAAAATCGATCTGTCCCTCTCTATCTCTCTCTCTAGTATACACTGTGTATGTGCATATATGTATCATCTTGTCTTTGAAGGCTAATAAAGATTCACTTCTACTGATGTCAGAGTTATTCTGTGGATGGACAGATCTGCTAGACTGATGAGTATTAGTAGAGAAGCTCACAGCTGAGAGGTGAATGTGAAGACACCCATGAAATGACATTCGAGTTCACTCTGAGACGCTACTGGCTAATCACAGGTCAATGTGATTAATAGAAGGTCAATAGAAGAGCTGATGTGACAGAGCTGATTATCAACTATCAGCAACACACTGCAGTGTCAGTCGGGTAATAAACTTCACAAACTACAGCCAAACTCCTACAACTCGTTCAGACAGAGATACAGAACCAGCTGTTTGTGTCACTCTGAAAGAGTCCCAATATGATCTGGATGATTATTAATCCATCGTGAGGATGTGAAATATGAAACCAGACTCCTGAAGTGAGGTTACGAGATATTCCCACAGGCCACTGATAAAGCGTGTGTCTATATAGGGCTGTATTCTCTGACCTGGGGGTCTATAGATGTGTGTGTGTGCTGAATGCACTTCACATGCCACAGAAAACACAAAGCAACTGTCTAGACTTCCAGTGTGGTGATGGAGAGGGCAGGAAATGGTTTGTAGGAAATGTATTCTATAAATAAAGACTTATGTGAGGTTAGAATATAGAAATATAAATGCTTTGCACATGTTTGTCTACTAGCGGCATAATAAGACCTGTCTCACATAAAAAGAAACACATTAAAACACATGAACTCTGTTTATCAAAACAATATTGGCTTTAATGAAGCAACAAACTATGGAGTGAAAACAAACTGCTGACATGTGAAACAGGCCTGTGACACTCTGAAACACAGAAAAAACAAATAACAGTAAATTATCAAGCAGTTTCTTCCTTACAATATAGCAGGAACTTCAAGAGAAGGTTTTAATGTAGGTTTAAATGTAAAGAGGTTTTTTATTTTGTAATATAGTGTCTGAGCAGGGTACAGATCGTTGACTAAATGAAGCTCTCTGAAGGCAAACATGCATCTCAGATCTGAATGATCTGAAATAAAATCTTTCATTTATCTTGTGCAACAGAAGAAAATTTAATGGGTGTGAGTCTCTGGAAAGCAAATACATTGTCAGGAGGCAAGAAATGGATTATTAAAAGTGTTGTTATTTATAAACGTGATGATTTTTCACCACAAGGATGTTTTAAAGCCATTATGTGTGAAAGACAAACAGACACTCAGACAAGCCCAAACTCTTCATCTAATGCAGGAACTACATCAGAAGAATTCAAGAGAAGGTTTAGATTCAAGCACATATATATTTCCTGAAACAGGTTTTGTTGTGCTGGTCTCTTCACATCCTGATATCAATCACTAAGTGCTCTAAATATATTCATATAAATATATATCTTCTGAGGCGCAGGACCATTAAATGTTTGTCCAATCATTGCATTGGTCCAAATGTCCTAATTGCCTGTCAAACTATGTGTTGAGGTGGCGTGGCTTTAAAGAGCGCTGTGAAGGGAGGGAGGGATCTAATGCTTTCAGAGCTAGTTTTCTTTTGCTAGCCTCTCTGAAATTACCTACCCCACCTTTAATCAATAAACTCTGACAAAAAAAAAATGTTTTTACAGGCTGAGAAAGTGAAACTGACTGGAAAGTGAAACTGATTTCTGTTACATGTGTTTTACATGGTTGTGTTTTTACTGTCAGCTCTGGCTAAGCCCAGATTCCTTGAGGAGACTCCTGAGGAGACCGACGAGCTTTGTGTCATCATCAGGCTGTAATCAGAAGCCGACAGCCTTCACTTGCGTGTCTGCTTACGTCAGCTGGATTCAGGGTGGAAGTGACATCATCAGTATTCATTCATCAGTCTACAAATCAAATGTGTTTTGATAAATGCTCTGTCAGACTGTCATGTATGTGTTTGAGATGGGCTGATTACAGTATTACTGTACTTCATGTTCTAGCAGAACATGCTCATGTTTGTCACACTCTTCATATCTTATAATAATGCTTATATATCTGTTTTATTTCAGATCATTGAATAAGACAAACATCCTTCAATGAGACAAAACACAATAAACTTGACATCTTATCTCTGTTTTTAAATCATTGTGTTACATTAGAGTTAAAATAATTAAGTTTCTCATGAACAGACTGAGCTGAACGTATGTTAGATCATATGAACATACACTATTTGTTCATATGAATTCATTTTCACCGGTGATTTACTGCTACACGCGTCAGTTATCTGACTCTTCATCACTGATTGTAATTTATCAGTTTGTATTAGATGTTCTGTAGATGTTCTGGGTCTTTATCACACATTCAGTAGCCCAAAGAGGAAGTTTGCTCAAGTGTGCTCTTAGTAAAGGTCTGTTAAACTGAAGTTAAGAGCGTGCACTTTCAATCTACTTTTAATGTTCTTCTCAGAAACACACTTCACAGAAATACACTTTAATATAATTATCTCATGTTGACAGTATATTCGGCCTATACTTGTACTCAATCTTTGGATCGAGATGTACTTAAAAGTGATTTCAATATGAATATTTATATGAAATTGTTGTAGTTGAAGGATTTGTGGTTGGATTTGTGTCCTCTGATCAGATATGTTCAGATATGTTCAGATATGAACGTGTGTAGAATGTTTGTGTGGTTCACTGGTACTGTACAGTGTCAAGTGCAGTTAAAGGTCTATTTCAAGTATAAAATGATTTAATTTGAACATTGTAGTGTATGTAAGGTGCAAATGTAAAAGTAATATATAATTAGCAAATGATTATGTTATGTTTTATTTGGGCATCCAGCTACATGATTTCTGAGGGATTTTGTGTTGAATTGGTCATAGAGGTTTAATAAAAAATATAACAAATTTAATGTAAGGGTAAGTTTTCCATGATGTTGGACACATTTTCAATTGCTCATACAGCACAATTTTGTATACAGTAGCACCAACATTAGTGTTTATCACATGAGCTGTGTCACTCGAACTGACTTTCCAATTGAGAGATTCCTGTAGAAAAACCCTATCCGACCATAACCCAAACCAATCCCAGCTGTATCCCTGCAGAAACCTAACCCTGCTTATAAACCTTAACCTTACAGCAGCTGTTAACTTATCCCTCAAATCTGATTGGTTGATTGGAATGTTGTCTCAGGCTCAATAATGATGTTGTATTTCATTTATTTTTTTATGATTAATACAGTTTAGATCCTGTACAAGAAAATAATCCTTCAGATAACTAGATAAGGTTTTCAAAACCATGAAACCAGTGTGAGACAGACAGATTTTGTTAGGGAAACCAGAACATGAACTGACATCTGATTGGGTGGTGATGTTTTCTTCTGACATACACTTAAGTGTGACATGGAGATTTCATGATATATAACTGATATCTGAGCACATTGTTTCATGTATAAGTGACATAATCTTATACTTCGTTAATATATTTAATGTGTGCACTTTGTGATGTTTTCTTTTAGTTTTAAAGGAGTAAATGTAAGTTACTGTTTCAGTGCATTACACCACTAGAGGGCAGGATATTACATGAACTCTTGTTTAAAGCCAGTATGAGTAAATAAAGTCATGCTATTACTGTAGAAGTGAACTGTAGTGCGTCTCAGAATCGACAGTGAGGATGTGTTATTGATACAGCGCTTTTATATGAGGAGTAATAATTTCCATAATCTCATTCATTCAGTTCATATCTCCCACTGCTGTTTCATTGACTGGTTTACATTCACTGACATGCACTTATCGCTGTACAATACACACAATTGTACTTACATGCATTTATGACATTTGTACTATAATTTGTACTCACGGTTGTACTATTTAATATACAGTTATAAAGATACTGACGTGTTTTCTCTCGGGTGTTGTGACCAGTCTGACCTTGCGCTGGCGCTCGATGAGGTTTGCTGTGTTCGGGTTGGGGCGCAGGGACCGGACCGGACCGGACCGGATGTCGTGACCGCTCACGGCTGGTGAACAGCCGCTGTTTTTGTTGGTGATGTGTTCAGTGGAGGGGAACCGCACCTGCTCCAGACTGATGGGCCCGAATAACTCCTCCTGATCACCGGAAAACAGACGACAGCCCTGCGGGGTGCTCACGGTTACCGGCGGACAGCTCCGTGCCACGGTGACAAAACTGCCCCTCCAGATCAGTCACTGACAAACACACCGGCGTTTTATTCTGAATGAGATATGAGTACATTTCAGGTTAATGTTATGTGCTTTCATAATTTTATTATTTATTTTTCATATAGTTTTACAAATTGGATTTTTTAGTTTTTATTCATTTTCAGTTAATAATTTTAGTGTCTCAGCTTAAACTTATTTCCGTTTATTGCTAAGGCAACATTCTCATTTTTATTTAGTGTAGTTTTTCAAGTAATACTTGTGTCTACATTTTATTTTATTTTAGTTAACCAGTTGTAGTTTTAGTATTAGCAAAAGATAATAAAATAAAAAATATTTTTTTTACAAATGTGTGTGTGTTACGGGTGTAACGATATTCAAAACTGAACCAAACAAATGTAATGCACCACTCACGGTACACAATTCACAATAAAAGTTATGAAGTAACCCACACAGATCAACAAATCAAATAAATACTTTTTCTTACAGTCTGTAATTTCATAATCAGGGAATCAGCGCTCTCTCTCTCAGGATCTACACGTAAAGAAGTTTAACCCTTATTTAACACAAATGTGGTGAGCAATGACATTGCCATTGACAAGTTTAACTAAACGATTAAATAACTCTAAATATAAATCATGATTGTGCTGGGAAATAAGTGTGTATAGTATAACAGACCTATGAGTGCTTTACTGGAGGATTTGGGAGGCATTGTTCTTTATTAAACTGCTTTAAAAAATATGTATTGTAAAAAAACACTGTGTTCACAGTTACTGTCTTCAACTACTGTTGTGAACCCTGTCCCCACAGCAAACAGAACCGAACCAAACCGTGGCACTGATGTACTGCTACACCCCTAGTGTGTGTTATATGATACTGGGCAGAGAGCTGATCCACATCTCTGGGGTTGCGAACATGCCGTCTAGAGGTGCAGGGGTCTTGCGGCTCTTTTTGAGGCAGCACCTCTGCGGGGGGAGTAGGGCAGCTGGGGGGCATCGCAGACACTGAACCTGGAGGAGTCCAAACCTGATTTCAAAACATGATACACAAACATGCGCTAAATATACAATTTACAGAAAATATAAATACACAAACACATACATGCACATTTGAATCTACATCTGCATCCCAACATTTAGTGCAATAACAAGAAACAGTGAAGTTAAAACTGACGCTGAGACACATGAGGAGTTTATATCACTGACTGTCTGTAAGATGATCAAGTAACCGGATCTGTAATCCAGCGCGTCCAGATGTGTCTCCATACAATCTCCATACAGTCTCCATACAATCTCCATACAGTCTCCATACAGTCTCCATACAGTCTCCTCGTTGTGGGGGAACGGTTAGCTGTCACTCATTGACTGACTGTAGCTGGCGGAGGGGACATATGTCTGGAGGAGTGAGTTGAGGTAGGAGGGAAGAGGTTCCGGTTACTGTCCTAAAGGCAAGCGTAAGGGATTTCAATCTGATGCGGACAGCTACAGGTAGCCAGTGGAGTGAGGTCAGGACGGGTGTGACATGGGCGTTTTTTGGTTGATTGAAGACCAGACGTGCTGCGGCATTCTGGATCATTTGCAGGGGTTTGGTGCCATTGGCTGGAAGGCCAGCCAGAAGGGCATTGCAGTAGTCCAGCCTGCAAGTGCTTGGACTAGGAGCTGCATTGTGTGCTCGGACAGGAAGGGTCTGATTTTCCTGATGTTGTAAAGCACATACCTGCAGGACCGAGAGATTGTTGCAACGTGTGAATTTCAGCTGGTCTGGTTCAGCTGCAAAAGTCATTGATGTTAAATCATGTTATCTATTCAGTAAACTAATGTTAACTACGACCTGATTGTAAAGTGTTAAGAGATAAAAAAAGAAACATTGGTTGTTGAATGTTAGTGGTGTTGTGATACTCACACTATATTCACTCCAGCTGACTGTAACAACTGTAACACTGCTCTTTATACGATTGTTCTGTCATGTTTGCAACTTTATACAATTGCTCTGCCGTGTTTACGACTGTAACACTGCTCTTTATACGATTGTTCTGGTGTGTATGCGACTGTAACACTGCTCTTTATACGATTGTTCTGTCGTGTTTGCAACTTTATACAATTGCTCTGCCGTGTTTACGACTGTAACACTGCTCTTTATACGATTGTTCTGGTGTGTATGCGACTGTAACACTGCTCTTTATACGATTGTTCTGTCGTGTTTGCAACTTTATACAATTGCTCTGCCGTGTTTTATACGATTGTTCTGGACTGTAACACTGCTCTTTATACGATTGTTCTGGCGTGTGTGTGACTGTAACACTGCTCTTTATACGCATATGTTCTGGCGTGTGTGCGACTGTAACACTGCTCTTTATACGATTGTTCTGGCTTGTATGCGACTGTAACACTGCTCTTTATACGATTGTTCTGGCGTGTATGTGACTGTAACACTGCTCTTTATACGATTGTTCTGGCGTGTATGCGACTGTAACACTGCTCTTTATACGATTGTTCTGGCTTGTATGCGACTGTAACACTGCTCTTTGTACGATTGTTCTGGCGTGTATGTGACTGTAACACTGCTCTTTATACAATTGCTCTGCCGTGTTTACGACTGTAACACTGCTCTTTATACGATTGTTCTGGCTTGTATGCGACTGTAACACTGCTCTTTATACGATTGCTCTGCCGTGTTTACGACTGTAACACTGCTCTTTATACGATTGTTCTGGCGTGTATGCGACTGTAACACTGCTCTTTATACGATTGTTCTGGCTTGTATGCGACTGTAACACTGCTCTTTGTACGATTGTTCTGGCGTGTATGTGACTGTAACACTGCTCTTTATACGATTGTTCTGGCTTGTATGCGACTGTAACACTGCTCTTTATACGATTGTTCTGGCGTGTGTGCGACTGTAACACTGCTCTTTATACGATTGTTCTGGCGTGTTTGCGACTGTAACACTGCTCTTTATACGATTGTTCTGGCGTGTGTGCGACTGTAACACTGCTCTTTATACGATTGTTCTGGCGTGTATGCGACTGTAACACTGCTCTTTATACGATTGTTCTGGCGTGTATGCGACTGTAACACTGCTCTTTATACGATTGCTCTGCCGTGTATGCGACTGTAACACTGCTCTTTATACGATTTTCTGGCGATTTCTGGCGTGTTGCGACTGTAACACGCTCTTTATACGATTGTTCTGGCGTGCTAAATGCTTAACGATTGCTCTGCCGTGTATGCGACTGTAACACTGCTCTTTATACGATTGTTCAGACACACTTTCTGAAACGCACAAACACACACACGTCCACCATGATCACTGGGTTTGGATCATGACTGTGTTGTCTGCTTTTGGAACAATGGGTCACATACTTCTGATCTATATAATTTTATTGTCTGTTTGTTAGCCTATCCAGGTTAACTTCTGTGATGTAAATACGGGCTCAGTGTTCAGAATAAACGTGTTTATGAAAGCGTGCGTCTGGCTCTGAGCATGTGATGGTGGAAACTCCAGACTGAAGAATAATCCTGAATTATGAAGCTGCAGTCTTCTGCAGTCAGACGCATACTTTGATTTTCTCAAAGAACTGCTCAGTTCCTGCTCTCTGGATAACATCAGACCATCACTGTTATCACTGACTGACAGATGCTTTAAAACCCCAGTGAGAGTTTATGATGAACCAGTTATTAAAGCGCAATTCAACATTAAACCAAGGTAAACCAGACAAACTAAATTATGAAAGTGTAAAAAAGTAAAAACTAATCACATATTGCATCTAACATTTCTCTGATGTTTGCTTATTGTTCTGATCCTCTCTACAGTCTGTTTCTCACAGTTATAAAAACATTAAACAACAAGATCTTTTAAATGGAGTAATATTCTTATGAATGGATTGTGTGTGTAGATAATAACCATGTCTTCACCTGCTTCACTAGCTCCACCCCATCCAGACGACTCGCCTTTCATCAGTCATGTGAGATGAACATGTAAAAACCTGCAGCACTCGAGAAGAGAACACACTGAATCCAGAATGTTCTGCCACCTGAGACAGGAGAAACCTCAGATATCACCGCAGAAAACAAAGGAATATAGAGTAAGATATGTCAGGAACTGTGTTAAACTGTTTACACCAGCTCTAAACTACACCAGACTAAAGTTAAACTGTGCTACACTACACAACACTAAAGTAAAACTGTGTTAACACCTCATCTCATTGTCATGGTGATCTGGCACCTCTGTCTGTGTGTGTTGATTCATCGTCTCACCTCAGTCCAGACACACCCGAACACACACACACACCGAACACACACACACAGACACACACACACACACACACTGAAATCTGTGCCTGCCGGGGAGAGTTTTAAAATGCTGGAAAAAACACAGGAAATGTCGGCTTGTTTATACATGTTTAATCTCATAGAATGTTACATATACTTTAATATACACAGAACCTTTCAAACATATTTAAAATAGACAAACCAGTATACACAACAATCAATCATTCCCTTTTAATACAAAAATACTCTGCTGTTCATATGTCTGTCAGTGACTCTGTCTGTCTCTCTGTCTGTCTGTCCAGATATTGTATCATGTTATTGATTCATTTGGTCTCTAGATAAAATTCCATCATTGTTACTGTGAGGATATGAGTGATATACTCTGTGTGCACATGTTGATTCATGTTATAAAGGGTGTGACACTGTGAGGAAGGGTGCAGCACAACACACACACAGGTGAGCAATTCTTTAAATAAAAAGCCAAACACACTCTTTCATTTCAGCAGCAGAGCTACAATACTCACACATTTAACTGGTGAGGTTTTATTTTCAGATGATACATTCCAAATGTTTGGTTAAACTGTGCGTTTAGATATCATATAGCAGTTGTTCTTTTAGATCAAGATCTTTTCTGGATGAAGTCGTGGATTTGTCTTCTGATAGCAGGTTTGTTGTCATCAGAAATTTTAATCATACAAAAAATATATAACATTATTACAGGTAAAAGTATTAATAATATTTTGGACATTCTACAATACTACAATATTTTGGACATAGTGAGATGTATTGTCATATCATATTTTCTTCTCGTACAGTATAACATGAAAATGTGATCAGTATTTAATGAGACATTATGCAGGTTCATGAGTGTTTTTGGCGTGTCCTGTAGCTCTGTCTGCTGGGTGTGGCGCTCAACATGACTGCTGGCGTGGGGCATGTTACCCTCAGATGGGAGACCTGCTGCCCGGCAGAGAGCACAGCCTCCGGGCATCTTCAACCTGCGGTCTCATGGGCTCTGAGGTGGTGTGTACACCTCACGGACAGGTGAGATCAGAACTGAACCTTCACAAGATCTTTACCGTACAGTACACTAGAACTGGATCTGTGAGGTTTGATGTTGCACTGATTTACAAGAGGTTCTGTTGAATGTCTTCTATGATGTGTTCTGATATGAACATAAGCCAAAGAATTCTAGATCGAGGACACGCTGATTCCTCAGCTGCTCTTTATTGATCAGAGCACAACAGAGGTTCCTCAGAGTTTCTCCTGTCAGCTTTGTCTCAGATGTTTATTTAAGAGAAATTAAAACCCAAATGAGTCAATTGTTGGGTTTTAAACAAAAAAAGATTTTTGTTCTCTGATCACAATTCGAGATGCTGTTGAGGTCTCTTCTGAATCTCTAGAGGAGACACATGGGAATCACTGGAGAGCATATTTCATCCCCATATTAAAAGAACAACAGAACATTTAACGGTTTTTTTTGGGATCAGTTTAGGATTTTTGTGATGACAGTTTATCAGATGATCTTACTGAGAAATAGACCCTCAGAAATCTCACATGTCTCCCTCTGGTGTTTCTGATGAGATCTCAGACTGAATGCCAGATTACTACAATAGTTTCCAAACCTTAATGCACCAATCAGAACGAGGCAGACTCAAGACTATCCTGATGTCTGAGAGCCACACACACACACACTGAACACACACACACACACTGAACACAAACACACAACACCTAAACAACACACTGAATAAACACACACACACTGAACACACACACACACACACACATACACACTGAACACACACACACAAACAAACACACACACTGAAAACACAAACAAACAAACACTGAACACACAAACACACACACACACACTGAACACAAACACACACACGCACACACTGAATACACAAACACACACACACACACACTGAACACACACACACACACTGAACACAAACACACACGCACACACTAAACACACACACACACACTGAATACACAAACACACACACACTGAACACACACACACACATACACACTGAACACACACACACAAACAAACACACACACTGAAAACACAAACAAACAAACACTGAACACAAAACAACACACACACTGAACACAAACACCACACACTGAATACACAAACACACAACACACACCTGAACACAAAAAAACACACACTGAACACACAAACACACACACACACACTGAACACAAACACACACACGCACACACTGAATACACAAACACACACACACACACTGAACACACACACACACACTGAACACAAACACACACGCACACTAAACACACACACACATGAAACACAAACCGAAACCACACACCATACACTGAACACCAAACAAACACACACACTGAACACACAAACAAACAAACACTGAACACACAAACACACACACACACACTGAACACAAACACACACACACACACTGAATACACAAACACACACACACACATGAACACACACACACACACTGAACACAAACACACACGAATAAACACACACACACACACTGAATACACAAACACACACACACTGAACACACACACACACATATAACACACACACACAAACAACCACACTGAAACACAAACAAACAAACACTGAACACACAAACACACACACACACACTGAACACAAACACACACACGCACACACTGAATACACAAACACACACACACACACACTGAACACACAAACAAACACACACTGAACACACAAACACACACACACTGAACACACAAACAAACACACACTGAACACACAAACAAACAAACACTGAACACACAAACAAACAAACACTGAACACACAAACACACACACACACTAAACACACACACTGAACACACAAACACACACGCACACACTGAATACACACAAACACACACACTGAACAAAACACACACACACACACACACACACACACACTGAACACAAACACACACAGACTCGCACATTCTCACACACACAGAAACTCACACACTGAACACACAGACTTACACACACACTGAACACAGTCACACTGAACACACACAAACGCACACATGCAGAGAACACACACACACACACTGAACACAGTCACACTGAACACACAGAACACAAACACACACACAGAACACACACACTGAACACAATCACACTGAACACACACACAATGAACACACACAGAACAGCACAGGTATTGAATACTCTCTCTCTCTCTCAGTGGAAGATGAAATGCTGCCCGTGTGACTCTCGTTACCCTGCAGCGTATAACGCTCACACCATCCAGAACGTTCTCTCTAGCGCGGGACCCACCAGATGGTGGCAGTCTCAGAAAGGTGAGACACACGCAGAAGGTGTAAGACCTCCACCTCTGAACACTGCTGATGTGACTGTGTCCTTTCAGATGTGAGCCCGGTGACCCTTCAGCTGGACCTGAATGGGATGTTCCACCTGGACACCCTCTTCCTCTCATTCAAGGTATCAAACAGAAAAAGATTCATGTAGCTGAGATTGTGTGATTACTGATCAGCTAACACTTCCTGTCTGGCAGGGCCCACGACCGGACACTCTGATCATTGAGAGAACAAGAGATTTTGGTCACACATGGCAGCCCGTCCTGTACATGGCCACAGACTGTGCATCCTCCTTTCCTCAGATGAGCACTTCATTGCCTCAAAACCTGGACGAGACCTACTGTTTCACCCTGCAGTCCACCGCCACTGACCCCTACAGGGACCAGAAGGTATGAACTTCAGATTAATTCATACATTTCAAGTGTCATTGACTGACACAGCGACTAAAAATGTTTTTTAAAGAATAACAAATCATTTTCTCCCCTCAGGTTCATTATTATCCTCTACGACAGTTTTCAGACATTGATCTACCAAACGAATATAAAATTGAAGGTGAGATGTTGACTCATGGATTCTGTGACTGGTTTTCTGTGACTCTTTGACACACTGAATGACTGAAGGCTCCTCTGATTGGCTGATTCACAGTGGCGTCTGGTTTCACTGGTCTGCGAGTGAATCTGACCCAGTTTGGTCCTGTGCCCAGTATGCCGGGCCGCAGTCTGAGTCAGTTTTATGCCCTGAGAGAAATGAGGGTCATCGGTTCATGTTTCTGCCATGGACACGCCAACCGTTGTCTGCCCGACACAGAGAATATCTACCTGTCCAACACACAGGTAACACGCACACAGACACACCATAAACCCAACACACAAAACTACACACATATTATAAACTCAAGACACAGCCAAACATGCGTACAGATCATAAACCTAACAGACCATAATGTAAGCGTGTGTCTGTGTGTGCAGGTTGGAGGTGTTTGTGACTGTCAGCACAACACAGCTGGTGTGAACTGTGAGCGATGTGCTGATTTATACAACGACCTGCCGTGGAGACCAGCGGAGAACAGCAACACACACACCTGCAAACGTACGTCCACACACACTTTCACTGAACATGAGCTTCCACTGTGCTGGGAACAGAATGGTGTTCTGCTGAGTGATTGGTTGGTTGAGATATGATTGTGTGGTCTGCTGCCCTCTGCAGGCTGTGAGTGTAATAATCACTCTGAGCGCTGTCACTTTGACCCTGTGAGGTACGAGGAGACGGCTCGCAGAAGTGGAGGAGTGTGTGACAGCTGCATGCATCACACCACTGGACCAAACTGTGAGCGCTGCGCACAGAACTATTACCCAAACCCACTGAGTAACATGCAGAGCCCGGACGCATGCCTGCGTGAGTCTCACACGTACACACTCAGACACAAACATACACACACATTGTACATACACTCAGTCTGATGATGATGGTTTCTCTCTCTCTCTCTCTCTGCAGGTTGTCAGTGTAACTCAGCCGGCTCTCTGTACTCTGGGCAGTGTGATGCTGTGACAGGTCAGTGTGTGTGTAAATCTCATGTGGAGGGTGAATACTGTGATCGCTGTAAAGCTGGATACTACAACCTCAATGCCAACAACCCTGACGGCTGCTCCAGTGAGTCACCTGACCTCTAATCCCTGACCTCTGATCTCTGTTGAATCCGTCTGAATCATCTGATGATCTGACCTGTGTGTGTGTGTGTTGTCAGAGTGTGTGTGTAGTTCGGAGGGATCAGTCAGCAGTGTATGTGATCAGCTGACCGGTCAGTGTGTGTGTCGACCTCATGTGGAGGGTCTGGCATGTGATCGCTGTGCTGCTGGTTACTGGAACCCAAAATCACCCCATGGCTGCCAACCGTGTGACTGTGACCCCACCAACACTCGCAGCTCCACCTGTGACCAGGTACACACATGCACTCACACATACACTCAACACATGCACATCATCATAAATACACAATGACAATCATACACACACCTTCAGAAAAACACAAATCCTCATGAGTGTGTGTTTGTTGTTGTTCAGCTCACTGGTCATTGTCAGTGTCGTTATGGATATGGGGGTCGGACTTGCAGTGGTTGCCCTGACAACACATATGGGAATCCTCTTACTGGCTGTCGACGTAAGTGTTTCCTGCCAAACACAAACACAACAATTATTCTTCTAAAAACATTACCATCACAACACACTGTGTTCT
Organism: Chromobotia macracanthus; assembly: GCA_036877525.1. Taxonomy (NCBI): domain Eukaryota; kingdom Metazoa; phylum Chordata; class Actinopteri; order Cypriniformes; family Botiidae; genus Chromobotia; species Chromobotia macracanthus. Next base: position 415,649 of record JAZGTH010000071.1, on the reverse strand, counting down.
CTCTCCTTCTCCTCTCTGTCTGTCTCTCAGCATGTGACTGTGACCGTCTGGGCTCAGAATTGGGCAGCTGTGACAAGAGCACAGGTGCGTGTCACTGTAAACCAGGCGTTACAGGTGCCCGCTGTGACATCTGCAGGCGTGGCCACTGTGCCAGTTTCCCACAATGCCCTGCGTGCCCTGCCTGCTTCTTCACCATGAACACACAGCTGCAGAACCTTACGCTGGTTCTGGAGCGTCTTTCAAACTATCACATTCCTTTCATCAGTGGAACTACATCAGGAGAACAGACTCTGAGGATCAGAGCTCTGCAGAACACACTCAGACTGATCCAGGAGTCCATGACTGGACCACCAGAGTCCAGCAGCATGCTAAACAAAACCCTGGAGACACTCAACACCCTCACGTACATCTCATTTTTGAGCTTAAGCCTTTTTTAAAAGTTGTTTACAAACTGAAACTGATTCAAACGTTTCTTAACGTGTCCTTCAGGTCTCAGGTGAAGGGTGTAAATGAAGATCTCTCACCCCAGCCATCAGATCCTGATCTGAACAGAAGTTTGGATGAGCTGGAGGCGCTACTCTCATCCATACGACTGGAGTATTTCACCAAGAGAGAAGCCTTCAAAGACATGGCTGGATCCAACAACGCCAGTCTGTATTCAACACTCATTCAGTATTAATATTCATTTTTAATATGTACAAATATGGTGATTCAAGAATCTACATTTCTCTGGAAGCAACAATGACACATTCTTGGTGCTAATTGTTGCAGTTTTGGCTGTTTAGGAGAAAAACTTTGGAAAAGTTATGGCTTGATAGTCTTATTATTTAATGTTTTTCAGGCACCTTCTACGCCATTCAGAAATCATACGACACGTCCACAGATGCCGTCAAAAGAGCCGAAGCCACTAAAGATCCCCTGAGGAAATCTGCAGACAGCAGAGAAAACACCATGAAAGATCTGAACAGAGTTCAGCCAGGGAACACCAGAGACCTGCAGAAACTAAAGGAGGATCTGGCAACCCAACCAAATCTGACCCCTGCTGCCAAGAAGGTAAGATGATATCTGATTCAATCTGATTATGTGATCATTTCTGAAAGAACACATTTGAAAGTTTCCGTTTCCATTGGCAGGTGTGTGGCAGCACTCGTGTGCAGCCCTGCACCCCTCAGCAGTGTGATGGAGACCTGTGTCCTCCTGATGGAACGCCCCCCTGTGGAGCAGAGGAGACCTGTGTCGGGGCGCTGCCAAACAGCTTCAGAGCTTTCCAGAATGCAGATGACGTGAAAGACAAACTGCAGGACCTCAACGACAAGATCACCCAAGCTCTAGCACAGGTACACCACACCACAATACACATCCATACTAAACACACACACACAACAATACACATCCATACTAAACACACACACACAACAATACACATCCATACTAAACACACACACCCACACAACAATACACATCCATACAAAAACAAAAAAAAAAAAAAAAAAAAAAAAAAAAAAAAAAAAAAAAAAAAAAAAAAAAAAAAAAAAAAAAAAAAAAAAAAAAAAAAAAAAAAAAAAAAAAAAAAAAAAAAAAAAAAAAAAAAAAAAAAAAAAAAAACACACACACACAACAATACACATCCATACTAAACACACACACACAACAATACACATCCATACTAAACACACACACACACACAACAATACACATCCATACTAAACACACGCACACCACAATACACATCCATACTAAACACACAAAATACACCCAACTAAACACACGACACCACAATAATCCATACAAAAATAACATCCATACTAAACACACACACCAAATACACATCCATACAAAAAACACACACAAAATACACATCCATACTAAACACACACACACAACAATACACATCCATACTAAACACACGCACACCACAATACACATCCATACTAAACACACACACACACACCACAATACACATCCATACTAAACACACACACCACAATACACATCCATACTAAACACACACACCACAATACACATCCATACTAAACACACACACCACAATACACATTCATACTAAACACACACACACACCACAATACACATCCATACTAAACACACACACACACACCACAATACACATCCATACTAAACACACACACGCACACCACAATACACATCCATACTAAACACACACACCACAATACACATCCATACTAAACACACGCACACAACAATACACATCCATACTAAACACACGCACACCACAATACACATCCATACTAAACACACGCACACAACAATACACATGCATATTCTGCAAACATATTCATAAATTTACACTGGTAAGTCTTAACACAATCTGCACAACAGATACAGGAAGCTGAAGATTCAGCCAATAAGGTGAGACTGTCCACAGACGAACTGGCCAGTCAGATCAAGCAGGTACGTGCTGATGTGGATGAAGATCTTAAAGATACCAAAGACTTTATAAACACACTAAGGGACTTCCTTTCAGGTGAGTAACACACATACACACACACCATATCAGTAACACACAGCAGACGTAACTAAGTTTGGTTTGGTTTATATCAAATACTACATATTATTAAAAACTGCACTCTCTCTTCGTCTCTCTTTCTCAGCTCCTCATTCTGACCCAGAGGAGGTTCAACGCATCTGTGAGGACGTGTTGGAGGCAAAGTTTCCTCTGAGTGTGGAAAACCTCAAGCAGAAGCTAAAGGAGATGCAGGACCTGGCGTCTTCTCTGCCTGACAGCAGCAGAGTCCTGGAGGCCACCAAACCAGAGCTGGAGAAAGCCCGGAAACTTCTGGAAGAAGCCCAGAACACACGGTACTGACCTCCTGGTCTACACAACAACCTCCTCTGATCGTTCTTTATACATTATAGATGTAGAATTTAGAACTTTTAGAACTTCTCTTGAATTTCTGTGTTGTATTTTGTTAACATGTTTGAACATCATTATCTTCAGAGACGCAGCCTTCGGCATACAGCAGGACACTGAGAGCGTCCTGAAGTCACTGGATGAAAACGAGGCTATTGTTGAAGAACTGGAGGACAAGATCCAGCAGAGTTTGGATATCGTCAAGAATGTCAAGCATGATGTGGGAAAGGTCCGTTTGTGTAGTTAAATCGTTTTCTAAATTTGCAGCTAATCAGAATATATTCTGCAGCTGTTGACAAATATCACAAAGAGAAATCAAGCAAACAACATTGTTACACATGCTTTAGATTATTAAACTTCAGCACATAGTTAAGACACAGTGTAGCACTCACCTCTGTCTGTCTCAGATTGAGGACACTTTAGCTCCTGCAGAGGGGGGGATTGTGGGTATCACACAGCTGGTGGATGAGATGCGCCCCCTGCTGGACGGGCTGAGGAAGGATGTCCAGACAGGAACAGAACTGGCAAATGATGCTCAGGATCAGGCAAATGCAGCTCAGGACGAAGCCAGCCAGGCTGCAGAGGTACAAAACCAAACACAAGCCCAACTCAGATCCAGACTGACCCAACACAACGTCAAACAAACCCAGATCCAGACTGACCCAACACAACATCAAACAAACCCAGATCCAGACTGACCCAACACAACATCAAACAAACCCAGATCCAGACTGACCCAACACAACATCAAACAAACCCAGATCCAGACTGACCCAACACAACATTAAACCCAACCCAGTTCATTCAGACCCAACACATGCTGTAATTAGACATTACAACAAACTTCATACATAACATTGATGCATTTGATTGTGTGTGTGTGTAGGACCTGCAAGAATTGAAGGATGAGATTGAGAAGCTCAGACAGGCAGCAGCTGCAAACAATAAGACGGGTGAAGCAGGAGAACGTCTGAGGGATCTTCAGGAGGATGCATCTTCTCTGATCTCAGAGACCACACAGATCACACAGGCTCTAAAAGGTACTAGACACAGTCTCAGAGCTGTCCACCTGTAGCATTAGTCGCATGCGTGTCAGTGCAGGAATGATAGTTTCTTTGTGTTTGTCAGATAAAGAGGCGTCGATCCAGCAGGGCACAGCTGAGCTCCAGGAGAATTCCAAACGACTGGACGGCCTGGAAGCTATACTGGAGGAACTCAGAGACGATATCCGCATGAAAGTCAGAGGACTGAGCATTTGTCAGGGCTGATATCCCACACCCACGTCACAACACACATCACAACACACACTAACACACACACTGCTGGAGATGTTAAACACAAGTGAAACAATAAATGAATATGTTAATGACCGTGTGTGTGTAAAATAATGAATCAATCACAAGATAATTTCTTTTTATTGATATTATATTTGACTTAACCATCACACTTACTGTGAAATGGAAGGCTGAGCACATTGCATTGTGGGATTGCCTGTGTGTTTTGTGGTACTGCAGGATATTAGCAAATATATAACAGTAGATGAATCCTCCAGGACACAGATCTGATGTTAATAATCTTTTATTTTCATTTCAGACAGATAAACAGCAGCTCTGTATTGATTACAGCAGGGCTCTGTGCAACACCTTATAAAAGCCCCCAAACCAAGTTTATGTTTATAAACAGACATGGTTAAATGATCGCATATAAATACAGCAAAAATATCTTAAAATTAGAATCGTCTTTTTTCTAAGCAAAAGAAATATACAGTTTTTTTAATATCTGTTTGGGTTGAATATAAAGCATCAGTCCTGACCAATCACAGCGGGTTACAGTACACCAACCTTCCCATGATGCACCACCATCAGCTGACAGCATAAATTAGACCAAATTTATGAATATGAAAGAATGTAATAAACAGACCAGATGCCTCAAAGAATCTCTGAGTGAAATTACATTTTAATCTCATGACACTGAAAATTAGGCATTTACGAGATCTGAAGTTGCTCTTGTAGATGTGATGTTTGTGCGTATGTGTGTGTGGTTGGCACTTATGTAACTCTGGATTCAGATTGTGTGTTTGTTGTAATGATCTATCAGAGAGAGCAGAGAGATTCATCTGCCAGTAAAACTCTGCCTAATACATCTGCTAAATCAAAGAGGTTTTACACAACACGGATGAATAAATGATGACAGCTCAGATATATGAACTATTCCAGTAAACTTAACATAAACCAAATGTACTGTATTTACTTTCTTAAAATACAAACACACACTCAGAACTACATGACTGGAGCTCTTCACCATAACAAAACCACCACAAGCGTCATTAGACAGGACGTCAATAGTCTGACACTCCAGGCCAGTAGCAGATGCCAACATCTGCAAATATCAGTGTCAGCAGTCTGAGTTATACACATCAGTTATACACATGAATAATTATGACATACAGCTCAGCGTGGAACTGTAATGACAGTGTCTCCCCTTTCATAGGTCATTCCCCTCCACTGAACTTTCCTTGGGTTCGACCAGAGCAGAACAATGCTGACGACGCACTTCTGTGACCTGCATCACATATAAATCCATACTGTACACATATCAACAATGTTTAGGCCTGCCCAAATTCATTCAAACATTTGACACAAATGTTGTACAACCAGGCTATCTGTTACCATGACAACATTGCACACTCAGCATCATCATCCAGGTTTTGGGTGGAATCCTGGACAGAGGGGTCAAGAGTTAGGCAGCTCTCAGGAGAGTCAGGAGAGAGTCACGTCCTGTCTGAGAGACAAGCAGTGTTACTACATAACACACGTCTGAATCACAGAGCAATACTGCAGCAGTACCACAGTTTCAGCAGATGGGAATCATACACAATGATCACCACATTCATAATAGTACAGTATTTACATAAATCACAGTACCTTTTTGTTAGTGGAATTTCCTTGTTGGCAGTCTGACAGCTGATTCCCTGTTTTCTCATGAACAAACAATAGTCTATACACACACACATACACACACGTCTCACAGAAACACATGCTAGCACAAATATCGCAGTCTAAACACACACACTTGTGTCAGACTCAGCGTGAGATGAACTGTTAAATTCAGACTGTAATCAGAGCTCACGGTGAGACAGGAACTCACACTCACAGACGGGAGTCCTGCAGTCACATTGTTCATTCAACATCTGCAGAACACATCACACACACACAAGCACACTCACACTATTCAGTAAGATCCATCCATAAAACATACAAACATCATACAATACACAACAACAAACACACACTCCATCAGGTTCTGCTCTGAGCTGCTTTATGAGACCACACACAGAGATCCTAAACCACACCCACTGCCCCTCAAAAATGCCCCAAACAACCCAGAAGTGAATTTACTCTGTAATTGTATTTAGATGTTCTTTGAATCTTTTACAACAATTCAGTAGAAAACATCAGTGCCTCATGACCTAGAGATACAGGGCATCAGACCACAGATGTGTGATGTCAACAAAACAGACACATTACAGATACAATAATGATTACTGATATCTAATAATGACAAACCTCAAACTGAAACAGAAAGTGGGCAGGGCTTACTTTATTATAAGGCATTTTTTGAAAAGCAAGATGATGTGATCAATATTTTTGGTCTGCTTTCCAGTAAGAGAAAGATTGTAAAGTTTAAAAGTGTTTATCTGATAACAGTGCATCAGAAATAAACTATTAGCTATACACTTTTAATTGTACCAGCACTAGACGTCCAGCCAATTCTGTACGCAAGATGTGTGCTTGAGAGCCGGACAGCTCACAGATGTAGTAACACAGCTCTGATTTGACAGCTGTGCCTGTTCAGTAGATACTGGAGACCTGCTGTATCATCACCACTGACTGACAGCATGCAAAGCATCCTGGGAACTAATGTACAACAACTGTAGAGACATTCAACACCTGTGACCAAAGCACTTCTATAGATCTCTGAGACATGATACACACTCACACACATGCACTGCATGACACTACTGCAAGATCTCTAGTGTGGTGCAGAGGTCAGTCAGACTGTATGCTGCTGCAGGCTGCAGAATCTGCCTGTCAGTGGAGCTGCCAGAGTTCATGTCAACAGATGTTATCATGTGTTAGAGATGTGGCTGTCTTTGACCTTCTGAACCTCTTAAACTTCTCCACTGTTATGAATGAAGGAAAGTAAAGCTGTTTTCCTGATTCAGTGAGGAATCTGTGGTCAGTAACAGAACAGACCGTCCAGAAATCACGTCAAAACAACACAACATCTACCTCTCTGTCTACCTGTCTATCTACCTGTCTGTCTGTCTACCTGTCCGTCTTTCTACCTGTCTCTCTGTCTGTCTACCTGTCTGTCTGTCTACCTGTCTGTCTATCTACCTGTCTGTCTATGTGCTTCTGTAAATATGAACTGCGTGATGTTACTGAAACACAGAAAGTTTCATATTAAAGAAACTTTAATGTAAGCAGAGAAACTTTAATGTAAGCAGACAAACTTTAATGTAAACAGAGAAACTTTAATGTAAGCAGACAAACTTTAATGTAAACAGAGAAACTTTAATGTAAACAGACAAACTTTAATGTAAGCAGAGAAACTTTAATGTAAACAGACAAACTTTAATGTAAACAGAGAAACTTTAATGTAAGCAGACAAACTTTAATGTAAACAGAGAAACTTTAATGTAAACAGAGAAACTTTAATGTAAACAGACAAACTTTAATGTAAACAGAGAAACTTTAAAGAAACTTTAATGTAAACAGACAAACTTTAATGTAAACAGAGAAACTTTAATGTAACAGAGAAACTTTAATGTAAGCAGACAAACTTTAATGTAAGCAGAGAAACTTTAATGTAAGCAGAGAAACTTTAATGTAAACAGACAAACTTTAATGTAAACAGAGAAACTTTAATGTAAAAAAACTTTAATGTAAGCAGAGAACTTTTTAAGAATTAAGTAAGCAGAGAAACTTTAATGTAAACAGAGAAACTTTAATGTAAGCAGACGAACTTTAATGTAAACAGAGAAACTTTAATGTAAGCAGAGAAACTTTAATGTAAGCAGACAAACTTTAATGTAAGCAGAGAAACTTAGGGAGGCTGTAAGGAGGCCTGAGCTTGTCTCTGCACCTCCTTCAGAAGTTCAAGTTCTGCCAGCTGCTCCTCAAACTCCCCCTGCAGCTCCTGCAGCTCCTGCAGTCTGCGCATCTCCTCCTGCCACTGAATTAGGCATGTAATGTAACAGGTTTTGGCAACAATATAGTATACTGCTGTTTAAATGTTTAATTCCTGAATAATGTTACATATGCTATTCAAAATAGTAGAAAGAATATAGTATTGCACAGTATGCAAGTATTCCAAGCATTGCCAGTGTTCAATGCACTGTAAACAGCTCTCATACACACATACACAATGAAGCACCTGCATTCAAACCTGTGGAAATGTACCTCTGATGTTATGATGCAATCACATACGATCAGTTCTGACAGAGAAAAGCACATGTGAACAATGTTAATTGTTGATCAGTGGTTAGAGCTCAAGGCTGTGTGTGTTCATATCCATCACTGGTGAGAGATGTTCACATGTGATGCTGCTTCAGAAGTCTCACAATCAGATGAAGAGTGTGTGTGTGTGTGTTGTTCTTTATTAAGTAATCAGACTGTCATCAGATGAATTCTGGTTCCTGTCATGCAGACATGTTTTAAATGAGACATTCAGATGATGATGACAGCGGTTTGGATGAAGGTCTGTTACCTCACTGATGTCACAGAAACTAAAGAACTTTTACTTCCCACTGACATCAACCTGCTGAATGATGTCTGCCTGTCTGTCCGTCACAAGGAATCTATGAAGGTATCAATTATTCTACTAAACTTATTAAAATTATTAAATAGATTTCTTCAGTCAGATTGTAGTAACTGTATGTGATTAAACTGTGTCTGAATCTAAACCAATCAAATGATCAATGTTTTCCTATAATCCAGAGGAAATCTGTCACACTCTGGCCTGAATATATATTTATTTACTTTTATATACACTGTATATATTATATACGGTTTCATGGTGTCTGTAAATTCAGAGGGTCTGTGTTAAGTTAACTACAGCCAGTGTCCATAATGAACTTGCATGTACATGTGCTGTGTGTTTTGGTGTTTGAATGACAGATCTGAGGTCAGTAAACAACAGTTTGCAGCTGTCTGCACCCAGCTGTAATTTCAGACTCCAACACAAAACAAAAATCCATCTGCAGACTTCCTGAGACTCATCCTGCCTTTGAAATCTTCATGTCAGAAAGGCAGGTCTGAGGGCTGACTGCAGGTAAAGCTGTAGAGCTCATTTGTAACATCACTCAGATGTGTGTGAGGACACTGAGAGAACTTCACCTGATCTTCATCTGTAACATCACTCAGATGTGTGTGAGAACACTGAGAGAACTTCACCTGATCTTCATCTGTAACATCACTCAGATGTGTGTGAGGACACTGAGAGAACTTCACCTGATCTTCATCTGTAACATCACTCAGATGTGTGTGAGGACACTGAGGGAACTTCACCTGATCTTCATCTGTAACATCACTCAGATGTGTGTGAGAACACTGAGAGAACTTCACCTGATCTTCATCTGTAACATCACTCAGATGTGTGTGAGGACACTGAGAGAACTTCACCTGATCTTCATCTGTAACATCACTCAGATGTGTGTGAGAGAACTTCACCTGATCTTCATCTGTAACATCACTCAGATGTTTAGAACACTGAGAGAACTTCACCTGATCTTCATCTGTAACATCACTCAGATGTGTGTGAGGACACTGAGAGAACTTCACCTGATCTTCATCTGTAACATCACTCAGATGTGTGTGAGAACACTGAGAGAACTTCACCTGATCTTCATCTGTAACATCACTCAGATGTGTGTGAGAACACTGAGAGAACTTCACCTGATCTTCATCTGTAACATCACTCAGATGTGTGTGAGAACACTGAGGGAACTTCACCTGATCTTCATCTGTAACATCACTCAGATGTGTGTGAGAACACTGAGAGAACTTCACCTGATCTTCATCTGTAACATCACTCAGATGTGTGTGAGAACACTGAGAGAACTTCACCTGATCTTCATCTGTAACATCACTCAGATGTGTGTGAGAACACTGAGGGAACTTCACCTGATCTTCATCTGTAACATCACTCAGATGTGTGTGAGAACACTGAGGGAACTTCACCTGATCTTCATCTGTAACATCACTCAGATGTGTGTGAGAACACTGAGAGAACTTCACCTGATCTTCATCTGTAACATCACTCAGATGTGTGTGAGGACACTGAGAGAACTTCACCTGATCTTCATCTGTAACATCACTCAGATGTGTGTGAGAACACTGAGAGAACTTCACCTGATCTTCATCTGTAACATCACTCAGATGTGTGTGAGAACACTGAGAGAACTTCACCTGATCTTCATCTGTAACATCACTCAGATGTGTGTGAGGACACTGAGGGAACTTCACCTGATCTTCAACTAAACATTCTCAGGTAAGAAACAACCAGATGCTTCATAAAAAGCAGTTTATTTTTTCCTTTCTAGGAGGGTTAGGGAAATGTCATTTTGTGAAATAACATGCTTATGTGAAATGTCTATGATCAAATAAAAATTTAATTGAGGAAATGTATTCAGCAGCAAATATTATTTACTCTATATTCTTCATTAATGTCTGGTTTTTAATACGGTGTTGGGGTTCAAAAGGCAGAGTGAAATGATTAAATTCTATATTGTATTTATTCAATTATACATAAAAAAGATTTTTTAATTGTGTAAAACATTAAATTGATTAAATATCTCACTTTTGCTGCTATAGCCAAATATAGCTACATTACTAATGCAGCAGTCCCACATGCATTTATTAAATGTGAGCACAGGACTGTTCTTTATAGCTGTTAGTGAGCAGTATAACAGCTGAATATGTTCATTCATCTTCTCTCCACTCTGTTCGTTTTTCTTCTCAACAGTAGCAAGACATTAGACACTGTGTAATATTTGAACTTTAATATTAAACACTCGTTTAATATTAATATTAATTAATATTAACACTAAGACAAGCACACACGTTCTAAAATGAAACATTCATTTCAAATGCAATGACGTGATATCAGGTTAGTGTAGCTGGAATCAGCCGCACTCATGAGTCCATTTTGAGATGACTCAAAACACCAAAACAGATGTCTGTAGGTGATTTCATGGCTAATCCATGTTAATTGTAAGGATGGTCCACAAGTTTATCTGGTGTGTTTGAACCTCAGTCTAAATGACTATTATGTTAATCTGAAGTGTGCTTGAAGTCTCTGTTAATCTAAACCGCGTCTGTCTGTCTCAAAACTTCACAGGCTTTCAGACTGGAAGTGGTTTTCCAAGCATCTGTCAATGAGACAGGGATTTAGATGAGGAAGATGATGGTGCTTCCTCGTCTTAATCCAGCTAACCACGCAGTCTTAGATAAACTTCCTCAAGCTTGGCTTTGGTCTTCAACACGATACCAGTAACAACTGTTTGGAATCAGTTGTTGGACTACTTGTACCCCAGATTCAAGTGTCTCGCCTCAGTATGGACATGTCCTTGCCAGACACATTGCCATCTGGGTAGGATCAGTGTGCATCATGGCATTGCACCCCCTGGTGATTACCAAGTGGATGTCAAGCACCCTCAGCGTCTCTCTGGACCTGTGAGCCGCTCTCTGCCCGTGTTCTGGTACCCGACCCGTGTGGAGCAGAGAGTCTGTGACAGCTCGTACCGCAGCAGGGCGGCGCTGTGGTCGTACCTGCTGTCAGTCCGGAGCGGTTTCAGTGTGTATGAATGTCAGTCTGAATCCACTTTCATTCAGAAGAGAAACGAGAGGGAGCGCCAGCGTGTGAAGTGTGTCAACCAGGGATAAGCCAAACTGAGCGGACAGACAGACAGCTGAGCAAAGTGCAAACGCTGCGGGCGGCCATCCACTATATAAAGTATCTTCAGGGTTTGGTGGAGAAACCAGAGAAAGGAGAAGAGCATGCTGAAGCAGCTCTCTGCTTTTCTGACACTTCCTCTGAGGAGTCAGACCTAGACACAAGTGCAAAAGGGTCAGTACACCCAAAAAAGCCCTGAATCAACACTGAGCCCAGCTTCTGCTCATGTGAACTCACTGAAATCCAGTAAACCTGCAGTGATGCTTAAATAAAAGCTGTTTTTACTTTGAGATGTTAATATTTTGTCTCTTCTGGGTTTTAAGAGTTTGTTGTTGTTTTATGTGGACAGTTCGTCCACACACACAGTTAGTGATGTATTGGTTATATTTTTTTATAATAAAGTGTTTATATAAGTGTATATAAAGTGTGTGTTAAGATCATTCAGTCTTTAGTCAAGGTTCTTCAAAGGTATAGTGATATTTCTCTGACAGTTCTGCCTCATTCTTGCTCAGAGGACTCAGTCTTAACTGTTTCATTTAATATCACCTTTGTCTCAGATGTTTCTGTTGATGTTTCTGCTCTGAAACGGTAGCATCTCTTCATCCCATCAAAGTGACACTGACATCAAAGTCTGTCAGTGTAAATATCTGAGTGAGTGTAATATATTTATATGAGACACACTCTCACCACACTCATCAAATACTTGCTGAAACAGACTGCTGCTTACAGCTTCATTCATCACAGTGTGAGTGTGTGTTCACAGGAGAGTCTGAGTACATTTTCTCATCATATTCACTATGGAATGTTTTCTGAAGATCGTGGCCTACAGATTCCTCTTTCATGCTGATTAACGCATATTATCTGAACAGCTGAAATATTTTAGACTTTGTCATTGTGACAATGAGGTAAAACACACACTATCATTCCTAATACATTATCATATATCATTCCTAATACATTATTATTCCTAATATATTATCATTCCTAATACATTATCATATATCATTCCTAACACATTATCATTCCTAATACATTATCATACATCATTCCTAACACATTATCATTCCTAATACATTATCATACATCATTCCTAACACATTATCATTCCTAATACATTATCATTCCTAATACATTATCATTCCTAATACATTATCATACATCATTCCTAACACATTATCATTCCTAATACATTATCATTCCTAATACATTATCATACATCATTCCTAACACATTATCATTCCTAACACATTATCATTCCTAATACATTATCATATATCATTCCTAATACATTATCATTCCTAATACATTATCATATATCATTCCTAACACATTATCATTCCTAACACATTATCATTCCTAATACATTATCATATATCATTCCTAACACATTATCATTCCTAATACATTATCATTCCTAATACATTATCATACATCATTCCTAACACATTATCATTCCTAATACATTATCATTCCTAATACATTATCATTCCTAATACATTATCATACATCATTCCTAACACATTATCATTCCTAATACATTATCATTCCTAATACATTATCATACATCATTCCTAACACATTATCATTCCTAACACATTATCATTCCTAATACATTATCATATATCATTCCTAATACATTATCATTCCTAATACATTATCATATATCATTCCTAACACATTATCATTCCTAACACATTATCATTCCTAATACATTATCATATATCATTCCTAACACATTATCATTCCTAATACATTATCATTCCTAATACATTATCATACATCATTCCTAACACATTATCATTCCTAACACATTATCATTCCTAATACATTATCATATATCATTCCTAACACATTATCATTCCTAATACATTATCATTCCTAATACATTATCATATATAATTCCTAACACATTATCATTCATCATTCCTAATAGCACGTCAGCAGGGCTGCGCGCTGCGCGTTTTCGTTCATTAGTTTTTATTGGATTATGTCGCTTAATCCGCGCGCGCTGTTGTCGAATATTGTGACGCAGATCCGGTGAGTAACAAACAACTCGTACATGAACAAAAGACGAAATAATAGAGCGACGCGACATTAATGTGTTCATAGTAATGTGTTCATAATAATGTGTTTATAGTAATGTGTTCATAATAATGTGTTTATAGTAATGTGTTTATAGTAATGTGTTCATAATAATGTGTTTATAGTAATGTGTTTATAGTAATGTGTTCATAATAATGTGTTCATAATAATGTGTTTATAGTAATGTGTTTATAGTAATGTGTTCATAATAATGTGTTTATAGTAATGTGTTCATAATAATGTGTTCATAATAATGTGTTCATAATAATGTGTTCATAATAATGTGTTCATAATAATGTGTTTATAGTAATGTGTTTATAGTAATGTGTTCATAATAATGTGTTCATAATAATTTGTTTATAGTAATGTGTTCATAATAATGTGTTTATAGTAATGTGTTCTTAATATGTTTATAATAATGTTTATAATAATGTGTTTATAGTAATGTGTTTATAGTAATGTGTTTATAGTAATGTGTTCATAATAATGTGTTTATAATAATGTGTTTATAGTAATGTGTTCATAATAATGTGTTCATAATAATGTGTTTATAGTAATGTGTTCATAATAATGTGTTTATAGTAATGTGTTTATAGTAATGTGTTCATAATAATGTGTTTATAGTAATGTGTTTATAGTAATGTGTTCATAATAATGTGTTCATAATAATGTGTTTATAGTAATGTGTTTATAGTAATGTGTTCATAATAATGTGTTTATAGTAATGTGTTCATAATAATGTGTTCATAGTAATGTGTTTATAGTAATGTGTTCATAATAATGTGTTTATAATAATGTGTTTATAGTAATGTGTTCATAATAATGTGTTCATAATAATGTGTTTATAGTAATGTGTTTATAGTAATGTGTTCATAATAATGTGTTCATAATAATGTGTTTATAGTAATGTGTTCATAATAATGTGTTTATAGTAATGTGTTCATAATAATGTGTTCATAATAATGTGTTTATAGTAATGTGTTTATAGTAATGTGTTCATAATAATGTGTTCATAATAATGTGTTTATAGTAATGTGTTCATAATAATGTGTTTATAGTAATGTGTTTATAGTAATGTGTTTATAGTAATGTGTTCATAATAATGTGTTCATAATAATGTGTTTATAGTAATGTGTTCATAATAATGTGTTCATAATAATGTGTTTATAGTAATGTGTTCATAATAATGTGTTTATAGTAATGTGTTTATAATAATGTGTTTATAGTAATGTGTTCATAATAATGTGTTTATAATAATGTGTTCATAATAATGTGTTCATAATAATGTGTTTATAATAATGTGTTCATAATAATGTGTTTATAGTAATGTGTTCATAATAATGTGTTTATAGTAATGTGTTTATAGTAATGTGTTCATAATAATGTGTTCATAATAATGTGTTTATAGTAATGTGTTCATAATAATGTGTTCATAATAATGTGTTCATAATAATGTGTTTATAGTAATGTGTTCATAATAATGTGTTTATAGTAATGTGTTTATAGTAATGTGTTCATAATAATGTGTTCATAATAATGTGTTTATAGTAATGTGTTCATAATAATGTGTTCATAATAATGTGTTCATAATAATGTGTTTATAGTAATGTGTTCATAATAATGTGTTTATAATAATGTGTTTATAGTAATGTGTTCATAATAATGTGTTCATAATAATGTGTTTATAGTAATGTGTTCATAATAATGTGTTTATAGTAATGTGTTCATAATAATGTGTTTATAATAATGTGTTTATAGTAATGTGTTCATAATAATGTGTTCATAATAATGTGTTCATAATAATGTGTTTATAGTAATGTGTTCATAATAATGTGTTTATAATAATGTGTTTATAGTAATGTGTTCATAATAATGTGTTTATAACAATGTGTTTATAGTAATGTGTTCATAATAATGTGTTCATAATAATGTGTTTATAGTAATGTGTTCATAATAATGTGTTCATAACAATGTGTTTATAGTAATGTGTTCATAATAATGTGTTTATAGTAATGTGTTCATAATAATGTGTTTATAATAATGTGTTTATAGTAATGTGTTCATAATAATGTGTTTATAATAATGTGTTTATAGTAATGTGTTCATAATAATGTGTTCATAATAATGTGTTTATAGTAATGTGTTTATAGTAATGTGTTCATAATAATGTGTTTATAATAATGTGTTTATAGTAATGTGTTCATAATAATGTGTTCATAATAATGTGTTTATAATAATGTGTTTATAGTAATGTGTTTATAGTAATGTGTTTATAGTAATGTGTTCATAATAATGTGTTCATAATAATGTGTTCATAACAATGTGTTTATAGTAATGTGTTCATAATAATGTGTTTATAGTAATGTGTTCATAGTAATGTGTTTATAGTAATGTGTTCATAATAATGTGTTTATAATAATGTGTTTATAGTAATGTGTTCATAATAATGTGTTCATAATAATGTGTTTATAGTAATGTGTTTATAGTAATGTGTTCATAATAATGTGTTTATAATAATGTGTTTATAGTAATGTGTTCATAATAATGTGTTCATAATAATGTGTTCATAATAATGTGTTTATAGTAATGTGTTTATAGTAATGTGTTCATAATAATGTGTTTATAGTAATGTGTTCATAATAATGTGTTCATAATAATGTGTTTATAATAATGTGTTTATAGTAATGTGTTTATAGTAATGTGTTTATAGTAATGTGTTCATAATAATGTGTTTATAGTAATGTGTTCATAATAATGTGTTCATAATAATGTGTTTATAGTAATGTGTTCATAATAATGTGTTTATAGTAATGTGTTTATAGTAATGTGTTCATAATAATGTGTTTATAGTAATGTGTTCATAATAATGTGTTCATAATAATGTGTTTATAGTAATGTGTTCATAATAATGTGTTTATAGTAATGTGTTCATAATAATGTGTTTATAATAATGTGTTTATAGTAATGTGTTCATAATAATGTGTTTATAGTAATGTGTTCATAATAATGTGTTTATAATAATGTGTTCATAGTAATGTGTTTATAGTAATGTGTTCATAATAATGTGTTTATAATAATGTGTTTATAGTAATGTGTTCATAATAATGTGTTCATAATAATGTGTTTATAGTAATGTGTTTATAGTAATGTGTTCATAATAATGTGTTTATAGTAATGTGTTCATAATAATGTGTTTATAGTAATGTGTTCATAATAATGTGTTCATAATAATGTGTTTATAGTAATGTGTTCATAATAATGTGTTTATAATAATGTGTTTATAGTAATGTGTTCATAATAATGTGTTCATAATAATGTGTTTATAGTAATGTGTTCATAATAATGTGTTTATAGTAATGTGTTTATAGTAATGTGTTCATAATAATGTGTTCATAATAATGTGTTTATAGTAATGTGTTCATAATAATGTGTTTATAGTAATGTGTTCATAATAATGTGTTTATAGTAATGTGTTCATAATAATGTGTTCATAATAATGTGTTTATAGTAATGTGTTTATAGTAATGTGTTCATAATAATGTGTTCATAATAATGTGTTTATAGTAATGTGTTCATAATAATGTGTTTATAGTAATGTGTTCATAATAATGTGTTTATAATAATGTGTTTATTGTAATGTGTTCATAATAATGTGTTCATAATAATGTGTTTATAGTAATGTGTTTATAGTAATGTGTTCATAATAATGTGTTCATAATAATGTGTTTATAGTAATGTGTTCATAATAATGTGTTCATAATAATGTGTTCATAATAATGTGTTTATAGTAATGTGTTCATAATAATGTGTTTATAGTAATGTGTTCATAATAATGTGTTCATAATAATGTGTTTATAATAATGTGTTTATAGTAATGTGTTTATAGTAATGTGTTTATAGTAATGTGTTCATAATAATGTGTTTATAGTAATGTGTTTATAGTAATGTGTTTATAATAATGTGTTTATAGTAATGTGTTCATAATAATGTGTTCATAATAATGTGTTCATAATAATGTGTTTATAGTAATGTGTTTATAGTAATGTGTTCATAATAATGTGTTTATAATAATGTGTTTATAGTAATGTGTTCATAATAATGTGTTTATAACAATGTGTTTATAGTAATGTGTTCATAATAATGTGTTCATAATAATGTGTTTATAGTAATGTGTTCATAATAATGTGTTCATAACAATGTGTTTATAGTAATGTGTTCATAATAATGTGTTTATAGTAATGTGTTCATAATAATGTGTTTATAATAATGTGTTTATAGTAATGTGTTCATAATAATGTGTTCATAATAATGTGTTTATAGTAATGTGTTTATAGTAATGTGTTTATAGTAATGTGTTTATAGTAATGTGTTCATAATAATGTGTTTATAATAATGTGTTCATAGTAATGTGTTTATAGTAATGTGTTTATAGTAATGTGTTCATAATAATGTGTTTATAGTAATGTGTTTATAGTAATGTGTTCATAATAATGTGTTCATAATAATGTGTTTATAGTAATGTGTTCATAATAATGTGTTCATAGTAATGTGTTCATAATAATGTGTTTATAATAATGTGTTTATTGTAATGTGTTCATAATAATGTGTTCATAATAATGTGTTTATAGTAATGTGTTCATAATAATGTGTTTATAGTAATGTGTTTATAGTAATGTGTTCATAATAATGTGTTCATAATAATGTGTTTATAGTAATGTGTTCATAATAATGTGTTTATAGTAATGTGTTCATAATAATGTGTTTATAGTAATGTGTTCATAATAATGTGTTTATAGTAATGTGTTTATAGTAATGTGTTCATAATAATGTGTTCATAATAATGTGTTTATAGTAATGTGTTCATAATAATGTGTTTATAGTAATGTGTTCATAATAATGTGTTTATAGTAATGTGTTCATAATAATGTGTTTATAATAATGTGTTCATAATAATGTGTTCATAACTTGAACTTTTCTGAATCTGAACGCTGTTCTCTCTTGCTTATTCGCTTATTTGTTGTAGAAAGGTTTTCACATCTTATGGTAAGTCTTTACACTAGTTACATTAACTAAAAATAAACAATGTACATGCACATAATAATTGATATTGTTTTTTATTTAACATTTTGTCTAAAGGTAATTTCGTAGTATACAGTAATTATATAAACAGCACGTACAGTAATTTGGTGTATGAATGACAAATGGGTCTTTCATTGACCAATTCCTAAACGTTAAGATTGTATTCTTCTGATTATTAATATCTGGTCACATGTCTGATATGCATACGATATGACATTACTGTGGGTTATCATTCATCCTCTTACCACCAGCAGTAGTTTTATAAGGGTAATGTGGTGTACAGGGTTAAGAACTTTAAATGCAGAAGTTGAGTTAAACAGGTCACTGTCTGCTGCATGTATAATGTGTGCATGTATAATGTGTGCATGTATAATGTATGCATGTATAATGTGTGCATGTATAATGTACGCATGTATAATGTACGCATGTATAATGTGTGCATGTATAATGTACGCATGTATAATGTGTGCATATATAATGTACGCATGTATAATGTGTGCATGTATAATGTACGCATGTATAATGTGTGCATATATAATGTATGCATGTATAATGTACGCATGTATAATGTACGCATGTATAATGTACGCATGTATAATGTATGCATTTGAAGCAGGTCAGTGGGTGTCTGTGGGGTTAATCTGCACCCATTAGTCAGTGTGGGCCAGTCAGACGGGTGTAAGGAATTTATAATATTATGGGTACCATATGGCCACCTGCCTTTTTACAGCCTGACTGTCTTACCAGGTCTGCAAGATCATGGCAGAGGAACCCTCAACAGGTGCTACATTTCACTCCAAACCAGGTAAACACCATTATTGCAACACTAAAACAAAATACTACAATCTCAAAGTTGATTAAACATTGTTACTTGCAGCATGTGGAATGACTGTAGGAGCGGAAGGAGGGGCTGATGCCACTAAGGAGGTGTGGCTTGCACAGCCACGCCCATCTTTACATGACAGGGTCACACTAGTGGTCGACGGGTCTCATTTTGTGGTGGATCCTGTAGTTTTCACAGCTTACCCGGACACAGTGCTAGGGAGGTGCTTAACACATGCTAAACAGTTTAAACTGAGCACACGTTACACTGAACTCAGACATTATACTTTAATAAACTTTATTACACACAGCATTCTAAACAGACACATACTGAACACTATTAGCCGTGTCCTGTGTGGTCCTGCAGCAGCAGCTGAACTATTGAAAATAACTGATTCTGTGTTAAGTGTTTCTGTAGCTCAGCTGGTGGAACAGTTCATTATCACCACAAAGCTTGTGGGTTTGGTTTCCAGGGAACACACATACTGATCAAATGTACAAGATGAATGTGGAAATTGAATGCATTAGATAAATCCATCTGCCAAATGTGTAAATGTGTAAATGTAAGTCTTTACTGAAACTGAATTCAGTGAGTATTTGTCAGAATGTTCGGTCGAGCACGTCAGCACAGCTTCACACGGCCCAACTCTAAAGGGGAATATGAGATCGCAGAAGGTATTGGTGCCAACGTCTTCAGAGTCATTCTGGTGCGTGTCCACTGCACACACATTCACTCCAGTTCATGATCTGCTTTATACGTTATGGGTGTGGGAATATCATCATGTCATTTAAATAGATTTCTCTGTGTAAAGTAATACAGGTGTGTGTATGTCTCAGGATTATTACCAGGTCGGGGAGCTGCACTGTCCTGAAGGCGTGTCTGTGGCTGAACTGCGGGAGGCGTGTGATTATCTGTGCATTAACTTTGATTACAACACTGTCAAATGCCGAGACCTCAGTGAGTTGTAAACACTTGCACATACTCTTAAACACACACACACTCAGACTTATGAGGCCTTGTGTCCGATCAGGCGCTCTGCTGCACGAGCTGTCCAATGACGGTGTTTGGCGGCAGTTCGAGTCGTTTCTGGAGGAGCTGCTGGTCCCAGCAATGATGTCGAGCGCTCAGGAGGGAGAGAGAGAGTGTCGCATCGTGGTTCTCTCAGATGATGACACTGTAGACTGGGACCATGAAAATCCTCCACCAATGGGAGAGGAGAACTCACAGAGTAAGAACTGAATACACGTTTATATATTCATTCATTCACACAAAGACCTTAGAGTTTATACACTACATATCATAATGATGGAATGAAGGCAGTGAAGGACCAGACACAGTCTCTTCAATATGTCACTTTCTGAAGGCTTCCTGTTTCTCCCCAACACTGGCTGGTCTTTACCTTGCAGTAAAGATAAACTGGGTCTGAAGATTTCAGTGAGTTTTCTGAGCCAGATCAAGTAATTCATTGAAAAGGTCTGACTCAAAAGATATTCGCATGAGGGGGAGATGTCAAGATTTGTAGTTATCATATGAATTCAGATGACCTGGATCATAGCACGAGTCGTAGACTATTTTCAGGATGGGTTGTAAAACTTTAATGGTGCTTTTGCATCCTTCATTCATTGTATGTGCATGGAAAAGAGCAACCAGTACAGGTCTTTAAACATCTCATTTTGTGTATGGAACAGGTGAGGTTGAGTAAATTACAGAATTGTCATGTCTGGGTGACAATAAACTTCATCTGCTCATATAACACGTTTTGTGTCTGTAGTTCTGTACAGCAGCAAACTCTTCCGTTTTTTCAAGTTCATTGAGAACAGAGATGTAGCGAAAGCTCTTCTGAAGGAGAGAGGCCTTAAAAACATACGCATCGGGATTGAGGGTAAAAACACACACTTCACTGTCAGCTCCAGTGTTTACGAACAGCATGAAAGCTTCTTCTCCTGTCTCAGGTTACCCCACCTGCAAGGAGAAAATCAAGCGGCGTCCAGGTGGGAAGTCAGAGGTCATCTACAGCTACGTCCAGCGTCCATTTATCCAGCTGTCCTGGGAAAAAGAGGAAGGGAAAAGCAGGCATGTAGATTTCCAATGTGTGCGCAGCAGAAGTGTTCCGAACCTCATCACAGTCATGGGGGAGGGGCCTACTCTGCCTGGGGCCACGCCCACTCCACAGGTAGATGAGTTAGATCGCTTGAATGGCCCTGCCCCTCCCAGCCTCGACCAATGAGCTGCTTCTGGGAAGAAGTATTAAAGTATTAAACTGCTGATTCTCAGTCAGTAACTAAATAATTGGTCGAAATCTATCATCACAGTATTCATTCATGTGAGTGTATTTTAAAATATTTGAGCTGTTGTGTTGAAGCTTCTCTTGATTTTATAGTTTTATATCATTTGTAAGTTGTTTTGAATAAAAGCGTTTGCAGAATAAAGTTTAAATAATACAGTGAAAGTCTCTTTTCATAAGACTTCTCTTTTCAACTTGTTTTGTATCTTTATGAGTAAAAGAAATGAACTAAAAAACAGCATGTTCATTTTAATTGCATATTCATAAACATTTAATGTTTTTCTGAACAGAATCTCATCTCAATGCCATGAAGGGGTTAATACTGGATTTATAAACACACACACACACAAATACACACAGTCTGTCTGTTGTGTATCTGCTCCAATCAAACATTCTTCATTCTCAGATACAGCTCTGCAGATACAGTCAATATCTATATAAAAAAAACTCCAATGATGCAGCACTGAATGTTAGACAGCAACATTATGAAAACATTTGGAAAGCTTTTTAAGAATCCATCAGGATACAATGATCATATTCCAGAAGATATTTTACAGTGTTTATATGTAACAAACTGCTGTTAGCAACAGTCTGCCACTAGCAAAATCTGTTCATGAAGTTAATGTAGGCTGCAGATTTCTAGTGCTGTACCATGTGACTCTCTGATCCTACCTGTGAAAGCAAAATCAGTACCAGTCAAATTGAATGACTCAGTCACATTACACACCAACAAAAGCTACAAACCAATTAAAACAAGAGACACTAAAGCTTTAAAAGCACACATACGTGAAAAGCACCATAACATTCATACAGTATGAATATAAATCAAAAATACATCTGCTATGCATTTATAGGACTCCACTCATTTGTCATTATAATTTAAAAGCACATTAAAATGTTCTTCTCAACTATCAAAGTTACAAGGCACAAAATACATATAACAACAGCACATGAGAACAAATGTGAAGAGTTATACAGCGTAGCTGCGCTTTTAAAAAGAATCACATGATGTTTTTTATGTTTGGATGAAGATCTGATGTGTCACCTGCTATAAAACTCTCCACCATATAAACAACATTATGACCTTCATTCTTAAGTAATGCAGGAAAATAAAACAGGTGAAATATCCAACAGTGCAAAAATGTTTCTCTGAGGCCCAGAGCAAGGAAGGAACGGTTCTCCTGTAGCTCAGTGGTAGAGCATTGCGTTAGCAGCGCAAGAGCTCGTGGGTTCGATTCCCAGGGAGTATATGTACTAAGAAAATGTATAACTTCAATGCACTGTGAGTCGCTTTGGATAAAAGCATCTGCCAAATGCGTAAATGTAACAGACGGATATAAAACTGTTTTCTTTGGTTCTTTGTTGAGACAGAAGTGAGCATCAATTAAATACAAAGTAAAACCAAGATTTATCTTGTAATCTCTGTTGTCAGACTGATGGATTTCAGCGCTGAGCAGAGCAACCACCCGTCAGAACTTAGAAACTGAAGGACAGTGAGAGAGATGAAGGTCTGGAGAAGATCAGAACAGAGGGTTTATCGTTTCCCACTCTTCGTGTAGGATGGAATGGTTCCTCTGGCCGTCAGCCCCTCAAAGCGTTTGTAGGTGTAATTGATGAAGACCCAGTCCTTGTTCTTATAATCACACTCTGGATGGTTGCTGCTCACCACTGACACTGCACAGAAGCACAGGAAGATATTCATGCTAATCTTCATTTATAAATGTTTCAGTTATAACATGAAACTCTGTTTCTGCTTTCTGTGCGTGTGTTGAGAACGGCATACTAGCATACTAACTACTCTTCTCAGTCTACATGTACTGTAAGTATGCAGTACTACATTTAACACATAAACTAACTCCTGAAATAGCAAATAAATGTAAATCAAGACTTTATGGGCTTATTGATCTTGAATAATTGAAAACAATTATTCCATATGCCTGTCAAGGCTTTAGAAAATAAACACAGCAATAAAAATGTATCAATACTGATCAAAATATTATTCTTCTGACATCTGTGTAGTTGTTAAGAAATAGTGACACACTGATAATACAGTAATACTGATGTGATGAGGTCAACAGCTTTGAATGTGGCTCAACCAAGCAGAATCAAGGACTGGAGCAATCTGTTTAATGTGCCGTGAGCTAGTATTGTGTCCTGAACATAGTCATACAATCCTGTGTCATTGTGTCTGACCTGTCGGCTGCAGGATGTCAGACTCTGGAAACTCATCAAAGTTCGACGTGTCATCGATGCTCTTGATCTCTATTGGGATGGCAGCAGGTCTCTCTCTGTGAAGGACCACAAACTCTTATTAGAACACCATCAGACTACAGCATCACTTTAACATCTCACAGATGAAATAACAAGCAAACCCATCCAAGAACGTGCCGCACCTGATGTGGTTGTAATCCACCCCTTCAAAGAAAGGGTTCCTCTTGATCTTCTCCACACCAGCCGCTCCAATTTAATGGTCCGCTTCACAGCACTACCTCAGTATCAGTTCTTTGGCTTGCTCAGAAATCGGTACCTCAGGAGGAAACACCAGCGTCTCCTTCCAGTTCATCACCTTCTTGTAGGTCTCCTGAGGAGTTTCTGAGCAGAAGGGAGGATATCCTGCCACAACACAGCGCTGATGTCAACAGTGTGCATGCTAATCATCAAATATCTCATAACTGCTAACATTAGCTAGCCAGCTAGTTGTTTCTATGGAAACAGCAATCTAAACACAATGTTTTAAGTCATATCGATCAGCATCTCGTACATGATGACGCCCAGGCTCCACCAATCACACAGCTTATTGTAGCCTGTCTGCATGAAGACCTCATGAGCGATGTAGTCCGGTGTTCCTACAGTGGAGAAGGCCTGAAAGGGGTGGAGCAACACAACGCATCATTTCCTGTGGGTGTGAAGGACTGATGAGGCTCTTATGAAGCACTTACAATCACTAACCAGTTGTCTCCTGTTTCTCTTCCATGTCTCAGCTTTTCTCTTCGAGTTCATGTGCTGAAACGCTGAGAGCAGATGATCATGTTGCAGAGTAAACTGTCTCATCTGACCACATGTGATGCATTATGGGGAAAAGTGTGTTGTCATGGAAATGGGGTGTGTCACTCACTGAGGTCGTTGGACTGACTGTGGTTCAGATTCCGATAAAACTCAGTCCGATGAGCTTTTTTGAGCCCTGTGCACAAACCAAAATCAGACAGTTTGACATGACCCTAAAACACACACAAGTGCTGATGAAACACCTTACAGTCAATCACAGCACTCACTGAGAAAAAAAAAAGAGCACAGGAAGAGGCTGTGGGTCATTGTGTCACTTCTTATTTGTATGACATAACCACACCACAATTGTAAACAAGAGTGTGTGTCTTTGTGAGAGTGTGGGACCTTCGAGTCCAGCAGGAGGTTGTCTGGTTTGATGTCTCTGTGTATGAAGCCGAGCTGATGGATGGAGTCTATGGCCAGAACCGTCTCAGCCACATAGAACTGTGTCTCCTCTTCACTCAGAGTGTCTTTCTTCATCAGTAAAG
>JAZGTH010000071.1:320000-385000 GCA_036877525.1 Chromobotia macracanthus | reverse complement strand
GAGTGACTCTCGCAGTCATGTAGTGTGATGTGTGTCGCACACTACTGAGTGACTCTCGCAGTCATGTAGTGTGATGTGTGTGTCGCACACTACTGAGTGACTCTCGCAGTCATGTAGTGTGATGTGTGTGTCGCACACTACTGAGTGACTCCCGCACACTACTGAGTGACTCCCGCAGTCATGTAGTGTGATGTGTGTGTCGCACACTACTGAGTGACTCCCGCAGTCATGTAGTGTGATGTGTGTGTCGCACACTACTGAGTGACTCTCGCAGTCATGTAGTGTGATGTGTGTGTCGCACACTACTGAGTGACTCTCGCAGTCATGTAGTGTGATGTGTGTCGCACACTACTGAGTGACTCTCGCAGTCATGTAGTGTGATGTGTGTGTCGCACACTACTGAGTGACTCTCGCGGTCATGTAGTGTGATGTGTGTCGCACACTACTGAGTGACTCTCGCAGTCATGTAGTGTGATGTGTGTCAGGGACATACCAGCACAGTGTTGAACTCACAGCACAAGTATACTGAATACTTCTGCTCGTATTCTGTGTTGTCCTCATAAAGAATACAGCCATTATATTACAACAGTGCAATGTAAAGTCTATATAAGCACAGACCAAGACCCTGATGAACTCGCACATCAGTTTTATACATGAATTAATATAAACATCAAGAAATGTTGAAATGTTTTGCAATTAAAGTGAATAATATTTTGTCTAAGCAGAATCCAGAAGGTGCTGTGGAATTGGGGGTGTGGCCTGCGTTTGTGGGTGTGGCTTGTGGATGAGGGAATGGTCTGAAGCTTCTTACCATCTCACAACTGGTAGAACAGGTGATCTGAGAACAGGTGATCTGAGCCACATTCTTATGAAACACTTTTAAAGGGGCATTTGCACTGGCATTTAAAGCTACAGGAAGTCGTTACATTTTAAAGTGCCCCAATTATGCCATTTAAAGTTTCCTAAGTTTGTTTTGGAGTCTCCTACAACAGTTTTACCTGCATCCATGTTAAAAACACTGTAATTTTCTAATAATATACATTTAAAATCACCTTATTTCTCAAACATTCTAAAACAATTCATTCGAAGCAGTTCAAGGCTTATCAATCTTCAGAGATACTGTAAGGACAGACAAATGGCATCGATTTTACCTTATCAATCGAGTCTGATGATACAGATGAAGTCGCTCAACCAGAATCTTCATTGCAAGCACAACTTGACATTTCTCAGAGGTAAGTCTCAACTTGGTATGTGGTACATTACGTGATGTGATAGCACAGTTATTGTTTTTCTCATTCATTGAGCTGCATGTGTGGGAATTGTATCGTGAATTAGAGAGTGAAGCTGTCATGAACATGATGTAACCACACAGACCAGCAGAAGTGTTTGAGGACAGATCAGAGCATACGGTGTTCATGGGCTGTCAGTGAAGACCACAGACAGACCTTATGCTAATGTGACGTATATACAGATCAGAGATTCAAACAGGCAACGACTCTGTAAGGTGGTTTGGAGTAAATTCATTCTTTTGGGAGGCAATAACTTTATTTATTGTACATTTGACTATTGTACAACTTGATTTACAGCTTGACAGATGACAGTTTACATTCACAGACTTTAGAGGTCATTGAAAAAGCATAATGGGGCACTTTAATTAAAGTTGCTAATCTGAGACATTTTATATGTTTGTTGTCAGATATTCAATGGCTGTGGCTTGTTGAGAAGCCTAACAATAATTTTTGGGTAATCAATAGAAGGCACACTACCAGCAACAATAACCACACTTGGGTGACTTAAAATCCTTATCAGTGTGAATGCACCTTAAGTCATTAAAAATTCTTTATTTTTTTTATTAACATTTTAACATCATTTCTGTCTGTCTTGTTTAAGGCTGTCTTACTATCCTGCTGTGGCTCTGTGGGTGGAGAGTGGGTGGAGTCAGGCTCAGACTCAAGCTGTCATTGGCTGAGGGTGATGAGTGGGCTGACAGGGGCACATGGACGGCGGGGTGGGGGGCGTGACCGGGGGCAGGGTGTGGATTCAGCATGCTGGTTCGCCCCCAGTGTCCTGCGGCGTTTGTTTGAACTTCCAGTGCCAGTTCTGTCCCGACACCAGCTAAAGCGTTTGGAGGAGCATCGCTACAGCAGCTCCGGGTGCTCGCTGCTCGAGCCTGCCATGCAGCGATACTGGGAGTGGCTCGTCCGTAGAATGCCGCCTTGGGTCGCGCCCAACCTCATCACCGTGGTCGGCCTGGCGACCAACATCTTCACCACACTGGTGCTGGTGTATTACTGTCCCACTGCTACTGAGCAGGTACCAGAGGAACCTTCAGCTAAATACATCTGAAGTAACAACACATCTCTGTGATGCATGCAGTGTTGCAAGAAAACTTATGAACATATAACATTTAAACTTACACATAAGTAATGTGAGACTAATTTAACAGAATAACTGTAAAGTTTCCAGTCTTTTAGATAGGATCCCATGGCATGTGTGTATATTTGTGTTTAACACTATGTGTGTTGTGCGTGTTTTGTGTGTGTAGGCTCCTCTCTGGGCGTATCTTCTGTGTGCTGTGGGTTTGTTTGTCTATCAGTCTTTGGATGCTATTGATGGGAAACAGGCCAGGCGCACTAACAGTAGTTCTCCACTGGGGGAGCTGTTTGACCACGGCTGTGATTCCCTCTCCACAGGTGAGCAAAACAACCTTCACACATCTTTAATGACCAATCAGCATGCAGGACCATCTCTAATATAAAGTGATGTGCCAAAATACACAATATATTAACAATTATGATGTCTAACAGCTTTGTGTCTCTCTCTCTGTCTCTTTCTCTCAGTGTTTGTGGTGTTGGGCACCAGTATAGCGGTGCAGTTGGGCACTCATCCTGACTGGATGTTCTTCTGTTGTTTTGCGGGCATGTTTATGTTTTACTGTGCTCACTGGCAGACTTATGTCTCCGGCACTCTGCGCTTCGGCATGTAAGTATTCAGATCTACTATGAGGCCGTTTCCGTCACCTGAAACAACATTAACAAACATTGACATATTTCTGACTTTTAGGGTTAGGGTTAGGAATATCTATCTGTGTGTATGTACAGTGATCTATTTGCACATTGTTTCATATGTAAGTGGTGTGTATGGCGCTGTCCTGCGGCAGGTTTAATGTCACAGAGCTGCAGCTGTGTCTAGCATTGTTGCAGGTGTTTACAGCTACAGCTGTACCCAGGTTTTGAAACCTAACGGTAAATCCAGCACTCACTGGATAAACAGCTCCCCTCGCCTGTCTAATGCGAGCAGTGCACCTATCAGCTGCTTCCTCTCCTCGCACAGGCTGAAAACACAAATTAATTGTGTTGACACAGACCATAACAAATGATTTTAATCCAGATCCAATCAATTCAGTTATAGTCTGAACTCTGAAGTGGAGTGACTCCACTTCCTGTGATAATTAAAGCTGACTGTTCTGTGATTTTTGTGGCTGTGTGTGTTGTGATCTAACACGTGTCTCTCCTACGCTCAGCATTGATGTGACAGAGGTTCAGATCTTCATAATTCTCATGTATTTACTTGCTGCTGTGGGCGGATCGGCTTTCTGGCAGTCTCTGGTAATTCTGCATCTGTGCTGCTCTCTACTGCACACTGTCTGTCTTATGATTATAACCTAACAGTGCAAAATAGTAATCATTGATTCATTTGATTAGATTCTCACACACCAGCATCAGTTCTATTATGAACCAGCTGCCTCAGATAGACTGTAATAACAGTCAAATTAACAAATATACAAACAAATATATATAAAATGTATTCTGTGTTTTAAATGTTTTATTAATGTTCTTTTCTCAGATTCCCATAATAAATATCCAGATGAAAATAGTTCCAGCTTTTTGCACATTCATTGGGGTTGTTTTGTCATGTAGCAGTTACTTCAGAGTGATCTTCACAGGCGGTGTGGGGAAGAATGGCTCCACTATAGCAGTACGTACATGAATGACCATGAGCTCAAAGCGTCTGGTAGAAATTTCAGATCGGATCAAATCTATTAGTCTTTGACCAGTAAGTGTGTGTTTGTGTTTCAGGGAACGAGTGTGTTATCGCCCGTCCTGCACATCGGCTCTGTGATCGTTCTCGCTGTGATGATTTATAAAAAATCTGCCGTCCAGCTCTTTGAAAAACATCCGTGTCTTTATATTCTGGCATTTGGTTTCATCTCTGCTAAAATCACCAATAAACTCGTGGTGAGTGAGTGATGCTGATTCTGTAGAAACATTCATCCTTCCTGTCAGCGGTGACTCTGATCATGTGACCTGCAGGTGGCCCACATGACCAAGAGCGAGATGCATCTTCATGACGTGGCATTTCTGGGACCCGGCCTCTTGTTTCTGAATCAATATTTCAACAGTTTCATTGATGAATATCTGGTGTTGTGGATTTCTCTGGTAAGATGACATCATCCACACCTCAGCATTTCCTGCATGTGTCTTCTCTTCGACTCTCACAGTTAAACAACTGTATCCGTATGTAAATGAAGTGTGTTCTGATTGGCCGAAGCATTATTTGTTCACTATATCAAGTGTGTGTTTTTATTGGTCAGATTCTGTCACTGTTCGATCTGGTGCGCTACTGCATCAGCGTCTGCAATGAGATCGCCTCTCACCTGCGCATCTGCGTCTTTAAGATCAAACTCCAGAGCCCAGCAGCTGTGGAGTGACCTCTGCAGGAAACAGCGGTTTGATACATGTTACATACATACATATAATGTTTTCATTATATCACTCCTCTGCACTTTTCATCCCCTTACTGTCCGTCTGCAAGACTAAATGAATGCAGTGTCTCGAACAAAAAATGAATGAGTGAACAAATAAACTTTCAGCCCCAGCTCACTTGCTTTAGATTGTTATTTTAAAAAGATAACAGATGTTTTTCGGCATCTGGAATCTGCTTTGTGTTAGCTGAATTACCCATGATGCATTGCTCTGATGGGGGTCTGTGTTATTGTTTTAACACTGCATGTGACTCACATAATTAAAAGTCTAGATCAATAAGTCTGTCTCATTTCCATAACCTGCTGCTTATAATAACAGTAATAATAATTTACTAGGCATAAGATATTCTGTGTTGTTTTTATGCACTTCTGTATTTAGTTTGAGCTCTGAGCTCATGTCTCTTTAAATCAGGTCACATGTTCCCGTGCAGCTCACAGTGGTACTGTTTCTCAGTCTGCTGTTTGAAGGATTTTCTGCTGTGTTGTTTTCTATGACGCTGAGTTTTACATTTAAAGCACTTAATTTATGTGTGTCAGGAATGAAATCACAGTGGACAGACTCTTCAGTGTGTTTGTGTTGAATTGGCATGAACTTTGATTGTCATTGTGTGTGATGAGTGAAGCTCTGCTTCATATTTCACCCCAAAATCAAAAGACAAATGTAAGAAATTGTTTTGCCAAATAAAGCCAAGTAAAGTTTTAGCAGTATTAAGGTTTTCTGCATTGTGACATCAGTGTGATGTCAATACTGTAGTACAAATAAAGACTAGAAACTGTCAAAATTCTTAATGTTCCTAAAAAACAGACATCATTTTCTTTATGAAAAAGAATCGTATTTCTCTGTTGTGATTTGGGGTTGTGATATGACACTCATGTTCTTGATGGGTTTGTGAAAGACTTTATTGTGTGAAATGTTAAACAGATGTTAAAATGGCAAGAATAAACTTAAGTTTATTGTAAAGTTGTTCCAGTGTCAGAACAACAGAGGTTTGATTATTACTCTGATCTGTACTGTAACATCATAAACTCTCTCTAGTTACACAGAAGATCTGACATGAATCCTGAAATGATTTCAGCTACACACACTGTACTTATTAAAAACCACCACTAAAACACATTATACATGCCCAAACTGTCTTTATATTATTATTTATGGAATAATCACATGCGATTATGGACATGAATCAGAATCACCGTTAATCACTGTTGATTATTGTAGATATTATTTGAATGTTTCTCGTATGTTGACAGATGCCTTAAACACTAAGAACTGGTTGTTCAGAAATCTTCTGGTTGTGCTTTCTGTTTCTCTAAATGTCCGTAGACATCATGATTTAAAAAAACATGTAAATCTCAGTGTGAAGAACAGCTGAACGCTGCCAGCCAGAAAACATGTTTAAATGACTTTGAGATGTCGTCCTGAGGAACATTTTATTGTAAAGATGTAAAGCTCTTTTATTTCGAGACGAGTGAAACAGCAGAACAGTTCATGAAAATGTTGCGTTTGGACTCTGCTTCAGTCTTTGGTTTTTACAGTTTGACAGTCATTGTCACTTCAGTATGTTTGTGTTGTGGTTCATCTGTGACCGTTTCCTTCACACTCAGAAGCTTTGATTGTTTTTGTGAGATTTCACCTGTTGTGAAAGACAGCAGACTGAAGCGTCACTGAATCTGGCACAAGAAAATGCTCTTCTGTCACTTAAAGTTTTTAAGACTTAAAGACTCTGCCATTGTTCAGCCGCCTGTTTCTGACTCTTAACAAACTGCTGGTGTGATTGTAACATGGCTCTGAACTTTTAATAAAAGCACCTGTAAAATAAAGATTGTTATATTTATAATAACTGCTGCTTGTTTGTATAGCCTCGTATTGTTTGACTTGACAGTAAAGATGACAGAATGATGTTTAAATGTGTAGAGGAATATTACCGCCTCATTCACGTACAGGAGTTTTATAACATAACGGGTTTACTGTACGTTTATCAGCAATAATGCAATGCTGGTGTAAATCATTTCACATTCGTGAAATTTCTAAGGCAACATTAAAGAATAAAGTAATTACACACATTTTCCAGGTTTATTTCAGACTGGCAGGAAGTCGTGAAGGTCGCGTCTGCGGCGCGCGCGCTCGTGCTCGTGAGCGTGTCCGTCCGACGGATAGACGTACAAAAACTGAACTAAAAAATGAAAGAAAAGACAAATGAAATAACCATTAACGGAGACAAATGAGTCCTTCAGACTGTGTCGGCTGAAGACTGACTGAAGCTGGCAGGTAAACTCAGATGAGTATAGAGATGACAGATGCGCTGAACAGCAGCTCTTCTGCAACAGCAGCGCTGGATCAGCTGATCATCTCTACTGATGTTTGCTTTCGAGATGAAAGAGGTCTGCTCATATTTACATGCTCATTATTGTCTCCACACTCCTGTACAGATCACTTACTAAAGAGGTGTTGTGTTACCATGGTAATGGCTGATAGTACATGACAATAACAGTGCATGCACATTAGATTCATTCAACACGATCCTGCTTCTCAAACCTGGAAATATCAGCTGAAATCTGTGATGTACTGAACATGACAAAGTAGAAGAACTAAAGCAAAGGTTTGTTTTTTCCTTTTTCACCATCACACTGTAATAACATGTTTTACTCCAGAGTGAAACCTGACTGTGTATTTTTAGAAAGATGCTTCAATAAATGCCACAATATTACCATGTCTAAATAATCACGGAAGCAACATGGTGTTTTTGTTACTGTTTTTTAAAATAAAAAACATGTCTTGGTGTTTCAGATTATTTTAGTTTCTCTGTAAACTTCAGTGTTGGATTATCACACCATGGCCATGTATTCACACACGAGAAGTGAAAGCAGAAGCATCACACATGCAGAGGAAGTGTGTACAGAGCGTACAGTGTGGAGTAATGTGTGCTGTGTTCAGGATGTGGTGGTTTCAGGAGGGGTTGTGTGTTCTGCCTGTGGCGCTGGTCATCTGGACCGCTGCGACCTTCATCTTCGCTTACATCACAGCTGTCATACTGAGGCACGTGGACCCGCTGGTGCCCTACATTAGGTGAGCGGGACAGAGGCAGACACTGTGACCTCTGCCCTGTGGCTTTTAATGACTGTATCTGTGTCTTACAGTGACACAGGGTCAGTCACTCCAGAGAGATGCGTGTTTGGAATCATGCTGAATGTGTCTGCGTTCTTAGGTACAGTCTGAAACTCTGCCCTGACCATGTAACCTGTACATTTAACAAGATCTGTGTGTTGTTATGACCCCCAAACATGAGGGCCCTGACCCTAAACATGACCCTGACCTCACCGTGACCCTGACCTGGGCTCTGTTGAACCCTGAAATGTCTCAGTGATGTACTTCATATATTGTCCTGCAGGTGTGGCTACGATGTATGTGCGTTATAAGCAGCTGCAAGCCCTGATGGACGATTACGACACACATCTGCAGCATCTGAACCTGCTGGGGTTCGTGCTGGGCTGCGGAAGCTCACTCGGCATGTGTGTGGTCGCAAACTTCCAGGTACATGTGGCTCTTACTTAAACAGCAAAGAATTCAGGTGGATTTTTGATACCTGCTGATGTTCTGTGGAGTTTGTGCAGATGTTTTGAATGTCTTTGCAGAAGACAACTCTGTTCTCCATTCACCTGCTGGGTGCTGTGCTGACGTTTGGAGTCGGCGCTCTCTACATCCTCGTTCAGACGCTGCTGTCATACCGCATGCAGCCACATGTTTACAGCAAACGTGTGTTCTGGAGCCGCATGAACATCGGGCTCTGGACTGCAGCCAGTATCATCAGCAGTATCCTTCACCATCATCACCTTCATCATCATCAACAGCCATGCATTCAGTGTGCAGCAGAAGAGGACTCTGGGATTAGATGCTGTTTATAAGTTCTTTGATTTGATCGGCTTACACAAGAGGGTCAGACTTTGGTTCCTGTCTTCTGTTGCATTATGTTTTGAAAATGTTTCTCCCTCAGATGATAGTGGTTTGTACAGTACAGATACAGTTCACTCTGTGGTTCTCCTTGACACTGTCAGTGTTTGTGTCGTCAGTGATCATGTACAGCACTTTACCTGGAGTAGAGGTCAACAAGAAGCTGCACTGGATGCCTGGAGAACCTGTGAGTGTGTGTGTCTGTGTGTGTGTTTGTACCTGCAGCCGGTGTGTGATGTGTTTGTGTGTGTTTTTCAGGGTTACACAGCTCATCTCATCAGTACGGTCTCTGAATGGTCTCTGGCTCTCTCCTTCATCAGCTTCTTTCTCACGTACATCAAAGACTTCAAGGTAAAACACATATCAACCACCAGTTACTTCAAGGTGACTGGTGGTTGATATAAGCAGATGTGAGGCTCATATCAACCATGAGTCTGTGTGTGTGTCTCACACGTGTGTGTGCAGAACATCAACCTGAGAGCTGAGGCAGAGCTTCACAGTCATCACCTGTACGACTCTCCTCATCACCACCTCGCCCCCTCTCGAACCCCTGCAGAAACGTCCCCACTGCTGGCCAGCAGCATCTGAGCTGACCTGCTGAGACTGTATTTCCAGCATGGGGCGCTAACATTCACACATGCAACACTTCACTAACACACATCAGCCTTCTGTTATTGTGTTTGTTGCAGTGATGTTAAAGTTTACTGTAACAGCAGAATCTGCTTTTATATTTATGATCACAAAACTTCAAACACACACACACACACAGTCAGATCACAACACTTCAAACACACACACAGTCAGATCACAACACTTCAAACACACACACAGTCAGATCACAACACTTCAAACACACACTCACAGTCAGATCACAACACTTCAAACACACACACAGTCAGATCACAACACTTCAAACACACACACAGAGTCAGATCACAACACTTCAAACACACACACAGAGTCAGATCACAACACTTCAAACACACACACAGTCAGATCACAACACTTCAAACACACACACAGAGTCAGATCACAACACTTCAAACACACACACACAGTCAGATCACAACACTTCAAACACACACACAGTCAGATCACAACACTTCAAACACACACACACAGTCAGATCACAACACTTCAAACACACACACACAGTCAGATCACAACACTTCAAACACACACACAGTCAGATCCAATAAAACACAGTCAGATCACAACACTTCAAACACACACACACACATCAGATCACAACACTTCAAACACACACACACACCAGATCACAACACTTCAAACACACACACAGTCAGATCACAACACTTCAAACACACACACACACAGTCACATCACAACACTTCAAACACACACACAGTCACATCACAACACTTCAAACACACACACAGTCAGATCACAACACTTCAAACACACACACAGTCAGATCACAACACTTCAAACACACACACAGTCACATCACAACACTTCAAACACACACACAGTCAGATCACAACACTTCAAACACACACACAGTCAGATCACAACACTTCAAACACACACACACACAGTCACATCACAACACTTCAAACACACACACAGTCAGATCACAACACTTCAAACACACACACAGTCAGATCACAACACTTCAAACACACACACAGTCACATCACAACACTTCAAACACACACACAGTCACATCACAACACTTCAAACACACACACAGTCAGATCACAACACTTCAAACACACACACAGTCAGATCACAACACTTCAAACACACACACAGTCACATCACAACACTTCAAACACACACACAGTCAGATCACAACACTTCAAACACACACTCACAGTCAGATCACAACACTTCAAACACACTTTCTAATGCCTGTGTTTATTGAATGTGTTGAATGTGTTGAATGTGTTTGTCTTACCAAATCTCATGAGAACCAACTTTGTATATTTTTAAGCATGTAAGATCATAATTATATAGCTGCAATTTCTGCAAAAGTAGTTTTAATACATTTAAAAATACACCACTATGACGAAGAATCAAACAATGAGTCACATAATACAGTCTTAATTAAATAAATGTAGTATATATATTGCAGGCACATATTATGAAAAGTATGATATACATGTATGTGTGTGTTTTGTCTTGTTAAAAGTTTAACAGGTTAGAATCATCCAA
Source organism: Chromobotia macracanthus (assembly GCA_036877525.1). Lineage (NCBI taxonomy): Eukaryota > Metazoa > Chordata > Actinopteri > Cypriniformes > Botiidae > Chromobotia > Chromobotia macracanthus. Next base: position 374,108 of record JAZGTH010000071.1, on the reverse strand, counting down.
TTTTTTAAAGCTTGTTAGACTTGTTTAGGGCAATTAGCAAGAAAACAAGCAGAGCTGTATATATTGCAACTGAGTTCCTGTTTTTTTGGCCATTTGTAGCTTCAGTTATAATTAGTGATATGAGATAATTTCACAGTTATAAACGGGAGTTAAATTACACGACGATAGATGTGACTATAACATCTAAAACTAGCAGCCGATAAACTGTTCAAATCAAGAAATGTTTAAAGACTGATTAAAGACTAGTGAAAATTATGAAAATAAATATGAAATGAAAATAACATTGAAAACAGTTTGTTTAAATAGTTTTTTTGCAGAAAGACCAAAGACCACATTTAGAACTGCAATGAACACAACTGCACTGAACTGCATTGCAGTGTTTGTATAAATACTTTAGTTTATAAATTGATTAAATATAAAATCAGCATATCATTTTCCACAGTCTTGAATTTATTTTTTAAGTAGCTCATTGCAATGCATTCTGGGATTGTTTGACATATGTAATGCTGCTCTGGCATATCAGACCTAAAACAACGTGTCCTAGAAGACACTTAGAATCATGTTGCTTTCTGTGCAGCTAAGATGTCTTAGTGTCCCCCTCTCATCTCTCTTCTTCTCCCTGCTGGACACACAGAGCATGTACAGCTCATTAACTGTCCTTCACCCTGACTCTCAGGAGACTCACAGTGTGATGCTGCCATCCCACTCCTGGTTCTCGGGCAGGCGGGAGGTGCCAACGCTCCTCTGTGTTTGGTTACGGACATGTCCTCCATGTGATTTGACGGCACAGTGGCAAGGAGACCTTACAGACACGCAAGAGGAGGGAGAATTAGACACGGAACTCAGAGAAGGTCACGAGAAGGTTCGGTGATGTGGTCTTACTGAGTCCTCTGTATCTGGACAGCTGCTGGTAGATCTGCCTCATCTTCTCAATGTTCAGCCGACTGGCCTCTGTGTGGTTCACCATAGGTTTGGGGTAATCCACTCCAATCACACAGCGGGCAGTCACCTGCACATCCTCTGGAGCATTCCAGGGATCATAGATGAACTTGACTGGAAAATCTCGGAGGACAGGTAAATAACGTCTGGAAAGAGATGGAGAGATTAAACCGCAGCGCCTCATCACAACCTCCCCAAAACCAGAACACAACCACAACACTCCACCCACAAACCCTGAAACATCACCCCCTCATTCTGAGCCTCAGTCTGAGTTCAACTTCAGTAACAATTTAAGAAATGCTTTTTTAATTCATGAGTATATGATCAGCCACGTCACAGGAAGTTAAATTCGAATGACAGGACGTGAAATTTACTACAATTCAAAGAAATTCAGAAACACAGTCTTGCAACAGTAAACAGTTTACACGTCCAACCAAAACATAAATAATCATTCATTTTCTTTAATAATGACTATTCATTTCTTAAAATATATTTGTTCTTTTTACACAGCAGTTATATGCATTTCTTTAGATTTCTGTCTATTTTAATTCAAGTGATGTGAATTCTCCAAACAACAGGTTCAGAGTCTTTGTAGCTTCACCTGTCCAGGTCGTACAGCATGTGTGAGATCTTCACGATGACCTGAACTCCACCTTCAGACGCTTCTGTATCGCTGCGTCTCAGAGTCACACTCAAACGTCAGCCGGGAGACCTGCCACTCCTGCAGAACACAAGTTCATTGTGGGATAACAGGACTCACACACAGCATAAGTCCTCAGACAAATCAGATCTCATGTGTTTCACCTTGAAGAGTCGAGGAAAGATGTTTGCAGACTGACCACGGATCACAAACAGACACAAGACCATCTGACGGAGACAAGAGTCCAAATCCTCCAGAGACTGCAGCAAAACCTGCCAATCAAATACATCACCAGATGAACACACTGACTGTGTGTGTGTGTGTGTACTTAATCATATATTGGGGACAGTAGTTAGTCAATGAGGACGATCAATTTAAGAATTATTATTTATAAAAGTAAAAATATTGTTTCAAAAACAGCCAAAGATTAAATAATTCACCAACTAGCACTGATAAACAAAATCTTCTGAATGTTAATAGGCTGCAGACGTTATGTGATTAACCAATCAGCACTGAGATACATGATGTCATCTGGGCTAGGTGAAATACTTAATATTAATGTTAACATCCACTAAACTCTGTTTCATTGAATATGCCACTAATGTTCCGAGGTCGTATTCACAAAATATTTTATCTTCACACTAAAGATATTTTAAGTCTTTAGTGTTAAAATACAATAGTCCCATTTTTAATACAACTCAGGTATCTGGTAAACCCATATATAGCATTAAATACCTTTATATTTAAAAGGTTTTTGTACGTTTTAATTTAAAGATAAAATCCATTACAAATATGATGATAAACTTAAAGTGATCTGGTGAGATTATTGTGTTTATTCATTTGTGTCTCTGTCCTTTAACTGGGTCATTCAGTCACACACTGGCCAAAGTAGGACGCCATTTTGGCTCTGAGGTCCCTGTTTCTGAACGTCAATAAAAAACACCGTTTATCTAAGGACACTGCCTGAATGTAGCCCTAGCGCTCCTTTTACACACGCACACTCTCCTCTTTTGTTTTGTTTTTCTTGAATGGGTAGATCTTAATTGAGAGCAATTATTTCTTGCTTTAATTATTCTCTCTTTTAAACATTCATCTATCACTGTTTATTCATGTTGAGTGTAGTCTTTTTGTTCAGGCGCGCGTCGGGCGCTTTGTTTTGGGTCCTTCCTCGCAGCTCCGCGCCAGTCGGTCATACGGAGTGTTGTAGTATTTTCCGTTTCTGTGTTTTTATTCATCTTTGAGTTTTTTTCACAGGTTTCCTTTTCGAGTTTGAGTTTGTAAGGCAGCAGTGATGAATCTGGAGCTGCTCGGTAAGATCAGATGTGTGTAAATGTCTTAGTTCAATGCTAACTGACAGGTTAGCCCGTCAGTTTAATTATGGTCTAAATACTAACATTTATGTGGCAGTTTCTCTCTTTACTCGTTTAATGATTTATTTTTATTATATGTGCAGTTATCCTCTGGTGGGAACTGTCGGGTTAATTGTATATAATAATAATAATAGGTGATGTTACTGTATGCGTCTACCCTCAGGACTCTTGGTTCGGTTCTCAGTTAACATGCAGTAAAACACGCAATTAAATGTATGTTGATTAACTGAATGTACATTTTGATTGAATCAGAACTGTTTTCTATTTCACAGAGTCGTTCGGGCAGAATTATCCAGAGGTACAGCAACACGTTTCAATAATAATTCAATAATAAGTGTTATTGACTTCAGCGTGTACTCAGCTCTGTGTGTGTGTCGATGTGATGGTGATGTTGTGTTTTTATATACTGTGTGTGTTTCGATGTGATGGTGATGTTGTGTTTTATATACTGTGTGTGTTGATGTGATGGTGATGTTGTGTTTTATATACTGTGTGTGTTGATGTGATGGTGATGTTGTGTTTTTATATACTGTGTGTGTTGATGTGATGGTGATGTTGTGTTTTTATATACTGTGTGTGTTGATGTGATGGTGATGTTGTGTTTTTATATACTGTGTGTGTCGATGTGATGGTGATGTTGTGTTTTTATATACTGTGTGTGTTGATGTGATGGTGATGTTGTGTTTTTATATACTGTGTGTGTCGATGTGATGGTGATGTTGTGTTTTTATATACTGTGTGTGTCGATGTGATGGTGATGTTGTGTTTTTATATACTGTGTGTGTTGATGTGATGGTGATGTTGTGTTTTTATATACTGTGTGTGTTGATGTGATGGTGATGTTGTGTTTTTATATACTGTGTGTGTTGATGTGATGGTGATGTTGTGTTTTATATACTGTGTGTGTCGATGTGATGGTGATGTTGTGTTTTTATATACTGTGTGTGTCGATGTGATGGTGATGTTGTGTTTTTATATACTGTGTGTGTCGATGTGATGGTGATGTTGTGTTTTTATATACTGTGTGTGTCGATGTGATGGTGATGTTGTGTTTTTATATACTGTGTGTGTCGATGTGATGGTGATGTTGTGTTTTTATATACTGTGTGTGTCGATGTGATGGTGATGTTGTGTTTTTTATACTGTGTTTGTGATTTTGTTTTTATATACTGTGTGTGTCGATGTGATGGTGATGTTGTGTTTTTATATACTGTGTGTGTTGATGTGATGGTGATGTTGTGTTTTTATATACTGTGTGTGTGTTGATGTGATGGTGATGTTGTGTTTTTATATACTGTGTGTGTCGATGTGATGGTGATGTTGTGTTTTATATACTGTGTGTGTCGATGTGATGGTGATGTTGTGTTTTTATATACTGTGTGTGTTGATGTGATGGTGATGTTGTGTTTTTATATACTGTGTGTGTTGATGTGATGGTGATGTTGTGTTTTATATACTGTGTGTGTTGATGTGATGGTGATGTTGTGTTTTTATATACTGTGTGTGTTGATGTGATGGTGATGTTGTGTTTTATATACTGTGTGTGTTGATGTGATGGTGATGTTGTGTTTTATATACTGTGTGTGTGTGTGTAGGAAGCAGATGGCACTCTGGACTGCATCAGCATGGCTCTCACCTGCACGTTTAATCGTTGGGGGACTTTGCTGGCCGTCGGCTGCAATGATGGTCGAATTGTTATCTGGGACTTTCTGACACGCGGCATCGCCAAAATCATCAGTGCTCACATACACCCTGTCTGCTCGCTCAGGTACGCGCACACACACATATCTTTAGAGTCACACACACATCTGTAGGGCCACATCCTCTGTTTGTTTACTGCTTTATTTGTCTTAAGCTAGCTGGAGCAGAGACGGTCACAAGCTGGTGAGTGCGTCCACAGACAACATTGTGTCCCAGTGGGACGTCCTGACAGGAGATTGTGACCAGCGGTTTCGTTTCCCATCACCGATCCTCAAACTGCAGTATCACCCGCGGGACATGTGAGTTTGAGGTCAGCTGTGACTGCTGTGATGTGTGTGTGATGTCACTCACTTATCATGATCCACAGGGATAAAGTTCTGGTGTGCCCTATGAAGTCAGCGCCCGTACTGCTCACGCTGTCTGACTCCAAACACGTGGTTCTGCCCGTGGATGATGACTCGGATCTGAATGTGGTGGCAGCGTTTGACCGACGAGGAGAATACATCTACACAGGCAATGCCAAAGGAAAGGTCAGAGGTCAAGCAGCTGCTCAGTGACTGATATCATAAACTCCAGTGAATTTCACAAGGTGTTTGTCTCACAGATTCTGGTGCTGAACACTAACACGCAGAACCTCGTCGCCTCGTTCCGAGTGACAACAGGGACCAGCAACACCACAGCTATCAAATCCATTGAGTTTGCACGAAAGGGCAGGTGAGAGGCACATCACAAGTGATCTTATTCTGAACGATTAATTGAAGAAATGTTTTCTGATCACATAAAACTGCTGCAGCTGTTTCCTGATCAACACAGCAGACAGAATCATCCGCGTGTACGATGGACGGGAGATTCTCACCTGCGGTCGAGACGGAGAACCGGAACCCATGCAGAAGCTCCAGGACCTGGTGAACAGGTGAACTATGCATGGATTTCATAAGGAGGATGATGATTGTGTGTGTGGAGTCTGATCAAAGCTGAGGGTGTGTCTGTCTCACAGGACGCCATGGAAACGTTGCTGTTTCTCGGGTGATGGTGAGTACATTGTGGCGGGTTCTGCACGGCAGCACGCACTCTACATCTGGGAGAAGAGCATCGGGAACCTGGTGAAGATCCTCCACGGCACACGAGGAGAACTTTTACTGGACGTTGCAGTGAGAAACACATGCGCATCTTCAGATAGTTGAGATGAACAGACAACTGGTTTTGAACATCACTGATCCTCAAAACGTATATGTGTGTTTTTCTACAGTGGCACCCGGTTCGACCCATCATCGCGTCTATCTCCAGTGGTGTCGTGTCCATATGGGCCCAGAACCAAGTTGTGAGTAAATAATCCCAACGACACAATTCCTCCAGATGTTTGCAGCTGCAGATTGTGATGGTCTGCACTGTGTGTGTATCTGTGTGTGTTCTGTAGGAGAACTGGAGTGCATTTGCTCCTGATTTTAAAGAGCTGGATGAGAACGTGGAATATGAAGAAAGAGAATCAGAGTTTGACATTGAAGATGAAGACAAGAGCGAACCAGAGCAGACAGGTCATCATCTTCATTATACGATAGACACATGCAAACGCTCGTATAACTGTCATCAAGTGTCCCACAATCTTCCATGATCTGTTTCTCAAAGAACCTCTCGGACCTAAATGAAGCAGGAGCTATTAAACACGCTCTCTCACACACACACACACACGTGCATCACACTCAGGGTTTGTGTGTGTATCAGGTGCGGATGCTGCTGAAGATGAGGAGGTGGACGTCACTACAGTTGATCCAATAGCAGCGTTCTGCAGCAGGTCAGTGAAGCTCTCACATCACTGTTGCTTCACAGCCCTTAGCTCTGCCCACAGTGTGCTGTGATTGGTGTGTGTGTGTTTGAGTTTCAGTGATGAGGAGCTGGAGGATTATAAAGCTCTGCTCTACCTGCCCATCGCTCCGGAGGTGGAGGACCCAGAGGAGAACCCATTCGGACCGCCACCAGATACCGCGGGCCAAAACCTCACCACAGACGACAGCTCCATCCACAGCAGCACAGGAGATAAAAAACAGAGACAGCCATCTGCAGACGGGGGACCACCCAAGAAGAAGATCAGGACCACCACAATCGAGCTGCAGGGCGTTCCCAGCGATGGTGAGAAACTTCACACACTCATGCGTCTTACACAGTCCTGTTAACAGAGCTGAGTTTGACATTGTATAAAAGAGTAAAGTATTAAAATCAGACAAAACAACTGAAAGATCAAGATTGTTCTTAGTGCTTAAAACGAGTTTTTATAGCAGACTATAGAATAACCCAGAATACTCCTGTAAACTCACCCTGTTATCTCTCGCTCTCTGTCAGAGGTTCATCCGTTACTGGGCGTGAGAGGTGACAGTAAGTCTAAGAAGAAAGCAGCTGGGCGGCCGAAGGGATCTAAAGGTAAAGATTCTCCATTCAGACCCAAACTGAGCAGAGACAGAGACAGGATCAGACCCGAGGGGCTACCAGCGCCAGGTAAGACCCTGAGAGCGACCTTTGACCCTGACGCTTGCCCTGCATAGCTTCCTGCAGTCAGTGTGTCTGTGTTGAGCTCCACCTGAAAGCAGACCACAGGACCTGCAGGGCAGGGGGCGGTTCTGCGCTCTCACGGGCTCAGCTGGTGCTGCTGCTGGTTCTAGGCTGCTGTTCTGGGCCTTTCTCTGGCTCTGAGTCCATTTGGTCTGGTGCAGGTTTTGAGCTGTGATTGGCTGTTGGCTGGTTGCATCTTTCTGCTTGTTTTTCTGTCCTTCCTGCTCTGCCCCCCGAGCTGATGTTAATAACACTATACATTTACCTGAAAGATTTGCCAATATATTCATATATAAAAACAGTTTCAGTGTTTGATCTAGTCTAACATAGCTGTGAAATCATATTTCATACTTTGATCATTGTTATCAAATGTAACCAAATCATTCTTTCTCTTTCAGGAAATCTGGTGTCGTCGTACAAGCAGCATGAGATTCAGGGTTTGGATTGACTCCCCATCGGTTTGGATGAACATCAACAGTTTTTATGGACTCCAGAGACAGAAGGATGTCAGAGCTGAGCGCTGTCTGATCTGTCTCGTCCTTCAGTGATAACGATGATGTTTGTTTTGTTTTCCTGTGAGATTTGTCCTATATTCAAGTTCTCTTTATACATATTAAACCAGTTTGTTTTGACACTGTGGTTTGAGTTTATACAATAATGTTTTATTGTGTTATCAAGCCCATCTCTGTAATAAAACGATCTCATTAAATCTTGAGCAGAGGAGGTAGCAGGAATTTTGTGTGCAGCTGTGAGTGTCCAGCAGGGGGCGTCAGTGGTGTGTGGATGAACTGCAGGGACAGTTTTCAGTTATTCGGGTCCATTTTGTGCTTTTCTGTTGTTGGATTCCATTTTGTTTCTATTTTATTCAAAAACGTTTAAAGTGCCGAAATAAACCAACCAAACGTCACCAAACACTCAACTTCATCTGTGAAGAATTTATCATGCAGTTAAAACTGCTTAAAAGAAACAAAGAACAGCATCTGCCTTACTGAGTTTTCACATTAATCTGCTATGAAATGTGATTCAAACTTTTTTTCACATTTTATATTTTGGATAAAAATGAAAATGTTTGCTGAATAGATTTTAGGCAAACATCAAAAAATAGTCAGTAGTCACAGCTCATGGTCATGAAACAATGAGAAACTCATTTTGCAGACTGGCATGTTTCATGGCAATGATTACATTTACAGACAGCTTTTTTTAAATGACAGCTTTCAACATTAGCTAGAAAATAATCTGATCTCTAAAAGGTTTTTAAAACATCTTTAAACCTAACACCCTCCACATATAAAACTCATCTGTTTCTTAACTCATAAATCATCAGTAGCGGCAGGTTTGTAAATGAAATAGAGATGTTTGTTTAATGGGACATTTCACAGGAGGCCATGTGACAAGGAAAACTGTACAACACTTCCAGAAGTAGCTAATTAAAATCTCATCTTTATTACAACCACATGTACATCATATTCCAAGAAAATGACTTTTTCTAAAAGTGGAATCAAGCAAAACGTGACGGGAGAGCTTGAGTTCAGTTCATCCGTGTTGACCCGAGTGACTTTACCTCCAGTGGCATCCATTATTCACTGCGTTTGATTCACAGTGAAAATTAAGTGACTTCACCTCAGAAACGAGGGACAGTCACAGTTGTGAGGGAACATTATAAACACAGAAATCCTGCTACACTGTCTGACACAGGTGAGTCTGAGGACATCCGCACAGTCGCATTCATCAAACGAGCATAACAATGTTCAAGACAGAGAACTTTGTCCTGCTCATGTTTCGTGAAAGAGGCCCATTATGAAGCTCAAGCTGAGTGTTCAAAATGTTCTGCTTTTTTGTGACATCAATGGTGAAGTAGCACAAGAAAAATAGCTTTAAAAATACTGTACAAAACTACAGGTATAATGTAGAAACACTTCACAACAAACACTCCCCATCACCTGCCCTGACTGCAAATCACTCACCACCCATCATCAGATTATCTGATGTGATTCCCAGAGTATCAGATTGATGATTGAAAGGAGGGACTTTCCTAATGCCATAAATTCACTCAGCTGGCGGAAGACAGAGCATTTCAAATTGTGTTCAAGTGGCGTAATCTAGATGTTGTTTACAATTTAGTTGCAAATTATTGTAAATAATCTCACTGTTAGCACCACCGTAAAAAAAAAAACAACGTAAACATTTCCTTCTTGTTTTCTAAAAAGCTTGCACCAAATGAAAGTTGTTTGTCTGGCATCTGGTAATCAGCATCTTATATTTATATGTTATATTGCTCATGCGGTCAAATCTAACTGTGGAAATTTTGCTCTGTAATAAAACGTCTCTTTATAACACAATGGAAAACAAGATGCAAATATAACTGCAAATATAACATTTGGAAATCAGTGTACTACCGTATTTGGAAACATCTGTATCTACAGTAAACCTCAATATCAGGAGGTAGTTTTGTGTAGTGCAGGCGCTCCAACACACACACACACACACACCCTTCATCCAGACATGCACTCAGTGAGAGATGCTATACAGTTGTGACAGTGAGTAAAGCCATGGGCAGCTGCAGGGTGTCTTCACTTGAACCCAGGTGGGTTCCATGGGTCAGAAGTTCCTCTACAGTGGTCCAGTCGTCAAATAGCTTGCGGTTCCGCAGACGACTCCGTTTCCTCTGACTCAACTCCAGAACAGTACTGTAACTATTATCCATGTTAACTCCTCCCACGCTGACGCCCCCCTGCACCACACTCACTCTGACCACGCCCCCCTTGGCCAGCTGCTGTCTCTGTTTCTGCAGCATGTGTTCACGCCGCTCAGTGCGGCTCCAGTAACGGCCTAGGCGGACATCGCTGTGACTCTCCTCGTCTGTGCTCATGCCGCTGCGCTCATCAGCCAGTTGCAACGCCCTGTCCCGCAGCATCTGGTTTCGTAATGCCCGCAAGTTTGTGCTGGATGATTTACGGCTGTATGTGGTGGGCATGTGGCCCTCCAGAGTGCTGTAGAGACCACCTCCGCCCCCTGTGCCCATGCGGTGGGCGGGTTTCGGCCAGGTATCATTGGCATCCTGACTGAGTGTGTAACTCAGGGTGTGGAATCGCCCATTCCAATGTTGGCTTGGTAGCAGGTCCATCACAAAGCTCTGCTCCACCTGGGGTTCAGTCAACACTCTGATCCTTTTATTGTTGTGGAGGTCTGGAGGTGGGGTGCAGTGGTGCTTGTCAGCTGGAGATATGAGCAAGGGTTGACTCATCACATTCGCAGTGTGTGCAGGGTGTGCGACAGGGTGTGAGACAGGGCGTGAGACAGAGTGTGCGTGTGCTAGGTGACCCATACTGTGCATTAGTGGCATGTCCATTTGTTCAGGTTGATCCTTTGGCAGATTGATTCTGTAGCTGCAGTGATGCAGCATTGTGCTGCAGTAGTTGGGTGAGGCAGGGTGACTCGCCCGACGACGTTGCTCCATTGGTGCAGGACGGTGATGCAATGTCCTGCCTCTTCTCAACATTCCGGCAGAGATGGGTGGTGGCAGTGGCCTCCTCTGGCCGGAGGGCGTACTGCAGGTTGAGGGCACTGTGGGATTGAACAAGGAGCCACTACTGCAGCTGTGTCTGTTCAAGCACGGGCGCTCTGCCTTGCAGTACTGCATGGATGACACACAGGACAAACCTCGAGTGTCCGGAACCGCAGGTACACACACGTTTTGTGTCTGGTCTGTCAGCGCCTCAGGGATGGCCTCCAGCTCGCGATGTTTAATCTGGCTGTCCCTCCGTTCACGGACACACGCCTCCCCCTGGTGGTGTATGTGAGTATTGTAATGGCGCATGCGTTTCTCCAGCAGACGCTGAAAGCGCAGGAACTCGCCAGTACTGACACTGTAAAAGCCAGAGTCACTGAGTTCAGATGAGATGAAGGATTCAGACGAGGGTGACCCTCCTCTGTGGGCATGGCATTCCTCAAGGCCCTCGTCTGTTTCCACCCCCGACAGGTCACCCTGGTGGAAGCTGCCGTCGGTCCAGCCCAGTCCGCTGTCCAGCTCGTGGTGCAGGGGCAGGCAGCCCAGCGGCTTCTCCAGCACGTAATCTTCATCATCAGTCTGCTGAGAACACACAAACACACTGCGATGAACATTTTGATATTGAATTTGATCTGTTAAGCTGCTATGGGGCGGATCACTGCTGAGACTAGATCTGATGGCTCACAATCTTCACAGGATCGCTAGTTGCCTGGTAACACATACCTTACACAATATCTAACTCTTCGCCTCTGAGGCTGGCGGATAAAGAATCACAAGAACACAACAATCCCTCACACTCCGGTTCTCCAGCTACAGGTTCTAGATTTGTGATCTGAATCTTTCTTTAACATAAACAGCTATGAACTGGATTCAGGTTGGTTTACTGCTTTGGAGTTGCTTTTAATTTTTCATTTTCATTGGAATGGTTCTGCATATGTGTTCTGGTTGTATGTTCACGCTCACCTGACTGTGGAAACTTCTGGGTTCCTCCAGGTTGGTATTGCAGCAGCCGATCAGGCAGTTCTGAGCTGGAGACATGCTGCTGGAGAATCTGGACGAACATTCTGCTGGGGCCTGCAACTATCACATCACATGTTATTAATCACAGAGCAGACAGGCTGTGATGATGATGTGTGAGTGGATGATGGTGGTGATGTCATTTCAAAATCTTTTTTAAGAATAATTAATTAACACAATTAATTATTAACTAATTAACTAATTAATTAACACAATTAAAATAATTAATGAATAATTCCAGAGCAAAAGTGAGAATCTGTATTTTTAAAAATGTTTATTTGAAGAACTGCACACACACGTTGTTTTTATATTTTATGGGGAAGTTTATACTGTACAAACTGTATATTTTCTCCCCTCACATCTACCCCTCACAAAACTTTCTGCTATTTTAGATGTCCTGCACTTAACATGCATATCTATTATTTTATTTGTTCAAATGTATTATTATAATATAAATAAATTAATAAGCACACAATCATTAGACTCATTTAAAACATGATCTATTATGATTGAAGGTAAAATCTCTGATTCAGTGTAATTTCTGCTACACACACAACAGAGTCAGTGAAGGAACACTCTACACACACACACACACACACACACACACACACACACAAAAATCATGAGTATTAAGTTTTAACTTACGTTGCTGGTCAGATCTCCATTCTTCAGGTCTATGGCTGTGTTGGACAGATATTCATACCTGCTTGCGTCTCTAAGGTTACCAGGCAGTGTCATGTGATTGCAGTATGTTCTGAGAGAGAAGGAACAACATTTCTGTTTAGACAAGCCCCGCCCCCTCTCTACAGCTTAAAACTGGCTCCTGCCCTTCACCCACACACTGTTATTGTGAGGTGATTGTGACCTGATTCTAACAGAAAGAGACTAAACAGAGACATGAATATAACATCATACCCAACCACACACTGCTGCATCACATGATATATTAAACAGTGTGGCAGGTTTTAACAGCACAGACAGTAAGAAGCATTTGACCTGCTCTGGATAAAGACACAAGATTTTAAACATGAAGAACAAGATCCTCTGATCTCCAGTTGATAATGATCAGACGACACATCTGTCCTTTACGAGCCAAACTCAACCCATGTGAGCCAAACCCAACCCATATGAACCCAACCCATCTGAGCTGAACCCATCTGAGCTGAACTCAACCCATCTGAGACAAACTCAACCCATCTGAGACAAACTCAACCCATCAGTGCCGAGCCCAACCCATCTGAGCCGAACCCAACCCATCTGAGACAAACTCAACCCATCTGAGACAAACTCAACCCATATGAGCCGAACCCAACCCATATGAGCCGAACCCAACCCATATGAGCCGAACTCAACCCATCTGAGACAAACTCAACCCATATGAGCCGAACCCATCTGAGACAAACTCAACCCATATGAGACGAACTCAACCCATATGAGACAAACTCAACCCATATGAGCCGAACCCATCTGAGACAAACTCAACCCATCTGAGCTGAACCCATCTGAAACAAACTCAACCCATCTGAGCTGAACTCAACCCATCTGAGCTGAACTCAACCCATCTGAGCTGAACTCAACCCATCTGAGACAAACTCAACCCATATGAGACAAACTCAACCCATCTGAGCCGAACCCAACCCATCTGAGCCGAACCCATCTGAGACAAACTCAACCCATATGAGCCGAACCCAACCCATCTGAGCCGAACCCATCTGAGACAAACTCAACCCATCTGAGCTGAACCCATCTGAGCCGAACCCATCTGAGCTGAACCCAACCCATCTGAAACAAACTCAACCCATCTGAGCCAAACTCAACCCATCTGAGACAAACTCAACCCATCCGAGCTGAACCCATCTGAGATGAACCCATCTGTCATCACATTCACACTGAAGGACTTGAAGAATAAAACACAAGCAGACACACCAACACTGTAACATTTAAAAGCTGCAGTTTGACTCTGAACTGAACTTTGGGTCTTTTCATCTTGTGAAATGTCAGATGATAACAGTGTCCTTTATACTGGGTTTTCATCAAGTGATCAGAGCACACAACAGAGATGAACAGAGATTAAATTATTTAGGCACTGACTGAAGAGCACTTTTAAATTTTATTGTACCTGTGACAATGACAATAAAGGCATATTCTATTCTAAATAAATACTCACATGTGCTGTGATTGTGTGTGTGTGCAGCACACAACCTGGCGCACACAAGATTGTGTTTGAAATCAAGCAGAAACACAACTGATTAAAATAGTTTCGCTTCAACCAGATCTTTGTCTCTGCAGTGTTTGGGTGCACAGCAGTGTTGTGTGTGGGTTCAGTGTTGGTCCTGCAGGGGGCAGCAGTGAGCTGCAGGTATATCTCACCTGTCTAAGCGAGGTAGGCGTGGTATGGTACACGAGTACGGTTCCCATGATGTCTCCGTCTGGGTGCTGAAGTCCGTCGTTTGATTATACTGCAGGCTCCGCCCACCACAGCCCTCAATCTGAACCGTGATGGGCTGCTCATAGCTGGCCAGAATACCAAAGGCCTCTTGCTTCTGCAGGCAACTCAAATCCCGACCGTGAACCTAGACGACAGACAAACAACAAGTCACTCTAACCCTAACAGAACACTTTCTGCATTTAACTAATTAAATACTATATTTTTATGCTGTTTTTACAAATGAGGGCGTGCCCAAAAGGAGGTTTTGCTCAGATTTGACAGATTTTGCTTTTGGGTACAAATTTGTCTCCAATATATAGCTGAGTAAACCCCCCCACACACACACTAACACACACAATGAATCTTCATGCCAACATCTCTGCATGAGTCACAAAAGACGTGTGTGTGTTTGATCACAATCATGAACATACACACACACAGAAAATAATTCACACAGATTTGATCACACACAGTCATGAACACAATTACATACAATAACACACAGTCAGACACACACAATCACACACATGCACATCACAATCTGACACACACACACACACTCACACACACACTGGACTAACCCCCATCCCGTCGCTCATCCATGGCCCTGACAGTCGACAGCCCATCACCACGGCAACAGATGAGAAGGATGGTGCGCTGATGTGGACTCACGCTGGATGAAGATGATGATGAAGAACTGACGCAGCTCTCGCTACACACGCACATGTATGCAGAGCTGCAGTGAGATATGTGCAGACAGACAGCACACTGTTTCTCTCTCCCTCTGAACGCTTGCTGCACAGCGCTGCCACTCCAGCGCTCAAGCCCCGCCCACCGCTGCATAGTAACCCTGCTGGAACACAAGCCCACCTATTCATACACACCCACACTGTAATTGGTCAGGCCGGGTGTCTGTCAGCTGAGGCTGAGAGCTGATTGACTTGCAGGGTTCAACCTTCTCAGGCAGAGGTCTCTCTCTATCCTTCAGTCAGATTTCAGAGCTATAAAGACCGTGAACGTAAATATGCATTGTATTATTGATTAAATCATAATTCATTCATTCATTACTGAACATGAAACACACACTACTGAACATGAAACACACACACTCACTCTACTGAACATAAAACACACATACTCACTCTACTGAACATAAAACACACACACTCACTCTACTGAACATGAAACACACACTCACTCTACTGAACATGAAACACACACACTCACTCTACTGAACATAAAACACACACACTCACTCTACTGAACATAAAACACACACTACTGAACATAAAACACACACATTCACTCTACTGAACTTAAAGCACACATTCTCTACTGAACATAAAACACACACTACTGAACATAAAACACACACATTCACTCTACTGAACTTAAAGCACACACTACTGAACATAAAACACACACACTCACTCTACTGAACATGAAACACACACACTCACACTACTGAACATAAAACACACACTACTGAACATAAAACACACACACTCACTCTACTGAACATGAAACACACACACTCACTCTACTGAACATAAAAAAACCTCATCTACTGACATGAAACACACACACACATCACTCTACTGAACATAAAACACACACACTCACTCTACTGAACATGAAACACACACACTCACTCTACTGAACATGAAACACACACACTCACTCTACTGAACATAAAACACACACACTCACTCTACTGAACATAAAACACACACACTCACTCTACTGAACATTAAACACACACACTCACTCTACTGAACATTAAACACACACACTCACTCTACTGAACATAAAACACACACACTCACTCTGCTGAACATAAAACACACACACTCACTCTACTGAACATAAAACACACTCACTCTACTGAACATAAAACACACACACTCACTCTGCTGAACATAAACCACACACACTCACTCTACTGAACATAAAACACACTCACTCTACTGAACATTAAACACACACACTCAATCTACTGAACATAAAACACACACACTCACTCACTCTGCTGAACATAAAACACACACACTCACTCTACTGAACATAAAACACACACACTTACTCTACTGAACACCCTAACTCTAACCCTAACACACACACTCACTCTGCTGAACATAAAACACACACACTCACTCTGCTGAACATAAAACACACACACTCACTCTGCTGAACATGAAACACACACACTCACTCTACTGAACATAAAACACACACACACACACACTCTACTGGACATAAAACACACACACTCACTCTACTGAACATAAAACACACACTACTGAACATAAAACACACACTCACTCTACTGAACATAAAACACACACACTACTGAACACACATTATTAGGAATGCATTTTGGCTCAGATCAAAGACACCATCCAAAGAGTCAACGCAACAAAGGATGTGCTCATTTGCCCAATGTGCACCTGGCTCATCACTCCTCCATCCCAGTCAGAGACCTGTACGACCATGTACACATAAAGAAGGACAAAGTCATGTGTTTGCAAACACGCTAAAAAACACAGCATGGGGCAGACAAACCAGCTAGAAAGGGCCCATCACCAGCAGCAGCAACCAGCCTCCCACCAGCTCATGGACCCTCAGATGATAACACACCGAACTCAGCACCACTCCCACACTTCAGGAGCTACGCTCAGGCCCTGAAAGAACAAGCAAAAACACTGGAGATGAGTGAGATCAGACACCTGCTGAACTTTATCAATGCCCAGCTGACAGCATGAGTCCACACAGCATACAAACATCTGCCTAACAATGAAAAACATTTTATTTTTTCAAAATACTATGCTATATTAGAACAGGATTACCTCTGTTTTTGAAAACAAGAACATACCTTGAACTCTTAAAATGACTCAATATCAATATCAATGAGGAATATTCAATACTCAATAGCCGTTGGGCTTAATAGTTCAAACACAAAATGTCAGAACAACCTCAAGAAGATGGACATTATAATTCTACAGGAGAGATGAGCAGGGCAGACATCATCATCCACCACCCACCCAACTACAAAGAAATCATCCTACCATCACAAAAACTCAACACAGTCCGACAGGGAAACTGTGTTGAGAGACTCAGGAGGACAAATAATCTGGTATAAATTAAAATTCCACAACCACATCAACACAGTAAAGCAAGGCAAATAATACACCTATCTTAAAATCCACAAGGAACTGCTCCCATCCAGAAAAGATGTATTCCTGTGTGCCATATACATCCCATCATCAGAGTCCCCCTACTACAGCGAAGACATGTTCTCCACATTAGAGAAAGAGACAAGCCAATTCCAGGCCTAGAGAAACGTGCTCATCTGCGGAAACCTGAACGCAAGAACAGGACTACAGCTAGACCTCACCGACGCTCAAGGGAGCAAATATATCAACAACAAACTGACTGTTATTTATAACACATTCTCCCATATCCAAATCAAATACCCAAAAATGACAAAAATTGGTTTGATCAGGACTGCCAAACTAGTCATAAAAACGGAAAACATTGTCAACTCAGAAACACAAAGATCCAAATAATGCAGAGATCCGCCTTCTTTATAGTGAAACACTAAAACAACTGACAATAATTGAGAAGCCACTGAACACAATCCAATTTTAGGATAATGAGAACAATTTAAAAAAATGATCATGAAGAATTGGCAATGGTTAATCCAAAAGGGTGAAACATTTCCAAACATTGTTTAATAAAGTACAAACAGACACAAACTGTAAGCAAAATCAAACAATCAACCAACTGGAAAAACTAGAATTAACAATCAAAGATCACCAAAACCCTTTTTTCCCAGATAACTGATAGAGAACACCAAAAACCTCCAGCCTAAAAATGTGTGATGCCTGATGAGAGATGAAATTATAAAACACACCAGCAGTAAATTCTAAAACTGTTCAGTGTGCTTCTGAGTGTAGCTCACGCCCCTGACATCTGGAATCAAGGCTCGATAACAATCAACTGGAAACAACTGGAGATACATCTGATCCAACAACTACAGAGGCATCTGTGTGAGCAGCAACCTGGGAAAGTTGCTCTGCAGCATAATAAATGCTTGACTGTTAGACGTCATCACTGCACACAGTGTACTGAGCAGAAGTCAAATCAGATTTTTAACAAATTACCGTACATCTATACATTACATACTCTAACTGAAAAACATGTTAACCAAGATAAAGGTAAAATATATGTATGCTTTGACTTTAAAAAAGCTTTTGACTCAATTTGGCACCAAGGAATATTTTACAAACCTATTGAAAGTGGCATAGGGGGTCAAACCTATGACCTTATTAAATCAATGTACACTGAAAGTAAATGTGGCATAAAAATCAGCCCCAAACATACAAGGTATCTTTCCCAGGAGTGTGGAGTGAGACAGGGCTGCTGCTTAAGCCCAACATTATTTAACATTTACATCAATGAACTGGCATGCAGTCTGGAGCGATCTGCAGCCCCTGAATCACCCTACACAACTCACAGATCAAATGCCTGCTGTATGCAGATGATCTGGTTCTGCTGTCTCCCGCTTAACATGGTCTACAGCAGAACCTGGACCTGCTAGAGCAAAACTGCCAGACCTGGGCCCTGACAGTCAACCTGAATAAAACCAAAATTATGATATTTCAGAAAAGATCAAGATCCCAGTGAACACAACACACATGCACTTATCAGGCACCAACCAGATAACACACACTACACATTACAACTACCTGGGTTTGAAAATCACATCCACGGGAAACTTTAATCATGCTGTGAAAGAACTGAGAGATTAAACGGCAATGTCCTATAGAAATCCTGGTTAGAATTTGGCTGAGAATATTAGAATCAGTAACTGAGCCCATTGCTCTCTATAGCAGTGAGGTGTGGGGTCCAGTGACAAATCTAGATCAAGATTTCACCAAATGTGAAAAACATTCAGTTGAGACCCTGCATGCAGAACTCTGTAAAAATATATTACACGCGCAGCGGCACACAACAAATAATACATGCAGGGCAGAATTAGAGAATCTCCTCTAATTATAAAGATACAAAAAAAGAGCAATTAAAATCTGGAAACATTTGAAACTCAGTGACCCCCAGTCATATCATTATAAAGCCCTGCAATACCAAGAGACGAGCAAAATAAGCTATCCTCTTCCTCAGCTGATCCAGATTCAGTCCTGATGCTTCACTAACATCTACTGACACTCATCACACTGATGCTCTGAATCACAACCACACTAACATCAGAATCATCAGTTTACTGCACAAATCAAACTGAATTACATCACTCACTGGCAAACCCAAACACAACAACAGTATACAGTAGTACAGTGCAATGCTATTTGGCCCTAAAGAGAGAACACAGTATGGCAGAGTATCTGTACACAGTGTCAGATAAGAAACTGAGTTCATTGACCAGACACAGACTCAGTTACACAAGCTGATGATAGAGACAGGCAGACACAGAAAAACATGGCTGCCACCGAAGCAGAGGTTGTGTCCACACTGTGATCTGAATCAGATAGAAACAGAACTGCACTTTCGTACAGAATGCTCCAAATACACAGATATACAGACAATGTTCTATGATAAAATAGAGCAGATCCATCAGACATTTAAAACTCTTTCAAACCAGGAGAAACTGCCATATCTATTAGGAGAACACAAGAATTACTGTGTTTGCTGCTCAATATATGTCTGCCTGACATGAGAGAAAACACTCAGTCTGCCCCGATCTGATGTTTCCAGCACATGTAGATTATATTATGCCATATTACTCTTTACTACTTAATATTACTCTATATTATTATATTACTTAGATGTATATTTTGCTTCTGTAAATCTGTCTAATCCCTTATCTTAATTTATTTCTAGTTTATATACTTACACACATTACTAATTCATTTTGCACTACATGCTTAAAACTTTTATATATTATTATTATTATTATTACTATTATTATTATCAGCTGCAATTGCTCTGGCAATACAAATGTGTAGTTTTTATCCTGTTTCCTGCCCCAGGAAACACAGGAGCAGTGGGACACACAGGAGCAGTGGGACACACAGGAGCAGTGGGACACACAGGAGCAGTGGGAGTCAGCAGGGGTCAGCAGGACTCAGTGAGGGTCATAGGGGCCGGTGGACCCTGAAACCAGAGACGTGTGTTTGTGTTACAGACAAAAGCAGAGACAGATTGTATTAAACAATGATTGGGTCTCAGCACTGAGGAAGACATATGTTGCCATAGTGAAAGCCCTTCATCTGAACCAACACACACTACAGCCAAATATAGACAAACCCTGCTGTCAGTTCACATATTAACCACACACATCACACACAAACCCCGCTGTCTGTATGCACACTAACCACACAGATATTACAATCAATACTACCTGAATGTCTATATAGAAATCTATATGTCTATACATTATATGATGTACTGTCTCTAGACTGATGCTGTGCTATAGTGCTTCCCAAACTATTTCACACAGTTAACGGTCCTAACCCTTACTCTTCATCATCCACACCAAACAAAGTGTGTGTAACTCGTAATATCAGGTTTCTGACACGTTTCCTTTCAATAGGTTTAACAAATCAAAATCATTCTACACATCTTCTCAGGTAAACACACATGTGGTTGAGCAGTGCTGCCGTTCACTGTTATCTACATATCTACACCTATCTATATTACACTGTATAACAGAGCAATGTCTGGATTATTGCAAAGATATTTGAAATGTACAATATAATAATATTGAGATCGATCTGTTACACCACAGACATACAAGCTGCAGAAGATGGAAACAGTCTCCATGGTAACAGATACAAGACTGGCCCTGAGAATCACACTAATACATCATCTGCATGTGTCCCTGTAAACAAAATATATAAATAAATGCATGTTTATGGCTAATGATCGTGTTTATTATCTACTAGAAATAATAAGTGACCGCCAGGTGTCGCTTCAAACATAATAACAGACTTATAACAGAGTTGATGGCGTTATTTAATAACCCCACACAACAGCACCACCTCTGTGTTTTATATTATTTACACTGGAGTGAATTATTACGTCGGAATGAACATAAGAAACCTAAAACAAACCTCAAACGAACCCTTAAGCCTGTCAGACTTGTGTTACCGTTGTACTTTGGTTTTGTGTGGATGTTTTCTAGGCTGTATGTAGGCGATGACTGAACACAAACCTTCACCGCCGCGCGTCTATAATTAAACAGCGAAACTTCACGGTACGCGCGTCGCGTCTTCACGCGTCGCGTGTTTTTCCCCATATGTCGTCACGCCTGCCTGAGCAGCGCTGACGTCAGTCTCCAAATTTGGAAACGGACGGAAGATAAGCGTCACTATAACACGCCAGTGTTTTCCATTGTGTTGACCAATTATCTGGTGAGCGAGCCTCTGAGAACACCCGCCCTTTTATTTCATTGGATGTTTGGCGTGTCACTCTGTTTGGCGGCCGCTGCTGTGCGTTTATAAAGCAGCGGATCATATCAAGCGTTCAGATGACGGAGGAGCGGAAGCGAGTGGACCGAGTTTAATTCGGGGAATATTTACTGTTTCATCATCATCATCATCATCAGCATCAGATTTGTTGCACCAGTTCAGCAGCTGCTCTGTTTTTAACCCTCACCATTGTGAGCCGGATTAAGAGCCACGGAACCGGAGCAGTGATGATCCCGGAGGTTTCGGCGGCTGCGGGGTTCGTCTGCAGACTGCTGCGCAGCCGCGCACACCTGAGTGACGCGCAGCTGCAGGTGTTCAGAGACTGCGTCGCGCAGGCGCTCTCAGGTAGCCGCCAGTGGGACGTGTTTGTGTGTGTGTCGGTAAAGCTCTGCTGGTTCATATCCAGCACGCAACACTGCTGCTGTGTGAGTCTCAGAGGCCTCACGGGTCCACGACGTCACCACGTTTTCAACGTGATCGTTTATTCTTCTTGCTTTTAGCTTATGAGATTTAATGGGATGTGTTGTAAACGTAAGTTAAAGGAACACTTAGTTTTACTTATAGTTTTACTATAAATCTGATGTTCAGAAAGATGTAACGTGGTGTTGCTGTGCTTTTGGTTGTGGTAATTGTACTTTCTGCAAGTTTAAATGTTGACCATGTGTAGTGCAGCAGAGTTCATCTGCAGCCGCAGACAGCTGCTCTGTGTGGATGTTTGTGTTGGACAGTTCAGGGGTTTGAACACAAATGTTTTCTCTTTCTCCAGAACATTACCGGCACCACTGGTTTCCTGACAGGCCACAGAAGGGCTCTGGTTACCGCTGCATACGCATCAATCATGAAATGGACCCTCTGATTGGCCGAGCGGCCAGCCACATCGGCCTGACCAGCACGCAGCTGTTCTCTCTTCTTCCCCGGGAACTGACACTCTGGGTCGACCCGTATGAAGTCTCGTACCGTATCGGTGAGGATGGGTCCATCTGCGTTCTGTATGAAGCAGAGCCTCCTGTCTCAGGCCCCGCCCCCAGTGTCCACCGACCTTTAACGTATGACCAAACAACCTGCAAAAACCACTTCATGATGGGCGGTCGTACAAGTCCTCCAAAGATCTACCTGATGACGGTGTCAAGCTGAGCACAGCAGTGCTGGTGCTCACCTGACCAGCCAGCTGCCACTTACCTCAATTTACTTCCTCCGAGAATCAACATTTCCTGACATTCAGAATCATTTAGAATCAGGCCTGACATCAGGCCTGATTCTAAACCTCTTTAAGATTGCTTCTGTGAGTTCTGTGTTACAGATTTATTGTATCCTGAAACAGGTTTTAGGTTTTTCACTGGTGCTAGCACCCAATTTCAGTGCAATAAAAATAATACCTCATATCTCTCACAAGAATGTGAAACAGGCCTAAAACTATAGTGACATAAAATTCAATTTCTACAGGAGTTGCTGGTAAGAGAGATGCCACACAAACTCCCATGATTCCTTCTGCCTTAACCACAGCGCCACCCTGACCTTCACTTCCTACCTCTGCCTTACTGTGCAATATTCAGGCAGTGCGCTGTGGTTATATATATGAATGTTTTATTTATATATATATATATATGTATATATATATATATTTAACTGCTGGTGTCTCTGTTTCCCAAAATGCTTTGTGTGTGGTATGTTGGTTGGCATTGAGCTGAAATGTCAGTGAGGACTCAAGTGTGTAGTGTATCAGCCGGGCTGCTGAGCAGCTGGTTCACTGTTGTAGACAGAGTAAATGTAACTTCAGCTTCAAAGAGCTTATGAACTACAAATGTATATGTCCAGAAATAGACTTTTTTATTATAATAAACATTTTATAAAAAAAACATTTCTCTGGTCTGATGTTTTTGCTGCTGCTGATTTGAGCGTTGTAGGACTGTAATAAAGTCTTTGAGATGTTTAATATTTCTGGTCTCCTCCCACAATGCACATTTGTGTGCTCAGTGTATTACCTGTTTCTCTTCTCTCTCGCAAACACAGATCAGATCACTGCTGTGCTGAGAAACTCTCTTTTCCAAAACATAGTCAAAGTGTCTGTGCAGACAACACGTTACATGCTTACAAGCACACTCCTGTTACAAGACTGTTCTGCTAAATTCAAGTAGCAGCTGTGCGTAACTATTATTATTATTATAGAGGAGTTTTCATTGGCTTAAGAATGAGGTTTCAAAGGGCAGCTGTCTTTGTAGGGAGCAGATAGTAGTAGTTCAAAAGAGTTTGGGACAGATCTGTTTTCTGTGTGTTTTCTTCTCTTGGTAAGTGATTACAGTCAGCTCAGGAGTTGGGGGAGGTTTGTGCCCCTGACATCATAAAAACACAATTACTTGTCCTGTCCTAGCCGTTTCACTGAGGACTTTCTGTGTGTGTGTGTGTCTGTGTGTGACGGGGGTTAGACACACATTCGGCCAGATGGCTTGAAAAGAAGCATCTCACATATGGCGTCTCACCCCCAGATGAATAGAGGAGTGAGACTGATGCACACAACGACAGATTTAGACACAGACCACATGTCCAAATATACGTCTGTGAGGTGGAAGTTTTCTTTCTTCTGCTGGTAGATCAGATCTGAGATGAGGAGGATATCAGAAGATCAGTGCACTGCAGGAGATCTTCTGAGCACCTCTGAGCTTCTCTCACTGTTTCTGTAATGATGTTTGATCATCAGCTGGTGGTAAGTTGCTGTATGGAGACAGATCTCCTCAGGGAACCTCAGGTGTAGATATGTGAAGAGTTTCCTGCAGGCGTATTTCCTGACATCATTCTGAGCAAAAGCTTGACCTCTCACCCCCAGCTGCTGAGGGGTCGTGTTGGTTTCTTATGGTTAGTATTGCTGCAGAATGACTGGCTGACGGTCATATCTGAGCAGATCTGAGATCAGTGTTTAGGTTCATATACACTCAACAGAACGTATCAATGATAACTGTTGCGTCTGTGTTCCTGAAGGGTGGAGGTAATGTGAATGGGTGGTGTGAGGTCAGGTGTGTTCCTGGGTCATTTGGTTAGTTGCTTAATCCCTGAACTGCTATGACCCCGTTTTGCACACACACACACACACACAGATGAAGTTTGTTATTTCTTCAGTTGTAAAATCCCAAAAGCCAGTCTCAAGAAATAATAAGTGTTAGAGACCCGCATGAATGATTAGACCCTCAAGAAATAATGTGTTAGAGACCCGCATTTTACTACCCTACCCTACTATTTTACTAACATTTGAAAATGTTACTGCTGAATTATGCTCCTACGTCAGATCTTGTTTTACACACACATCTGATTTACAAATCAAACCTGCTTTTACATTCATAAACACGTTGTGTGAACTGCAGCTGTTCAAAGGGGAAGTGTGTGTGTGTTACTGCAGTAAGACAGGTGGAGGAGAGGGTCTCACACTGCAGATGGCCTATGAACTGATAGCGCCTGCTTCACGAAAATCTGCATGTGAGTTTTTTGGAGTAAAAACCTCAGTTGTTCTCCATTTAATTTTCTTTCACCACTTTTCTGCTCTTTTTTGTAAACAATTCAATTGTCTTTTTTAAATCAATGTAAATGTGAAAGGATTTGAAATGTTTATGTCTGTTAAATCACCAGTGAGACAAAAAGCAGAAAGTGAATCATTTCTTTAGTGAATCATTAGATCAGTAAATCAGGATGGTGATTTTGAATGGTGTTTTGTTAAGGTTTGTAAGTTTGTTGTGTTAACATGTTCAGCAGCTGAAGTGTAACAAAATTTCATTGAAGCTCCTGGAAAACTAAACCAGTAGCTGACGCCACACACACACACACACACACACACACACACACACACACACACACACACACACACACACACACACACACACACACACACACACACACTTATCTTGCTTTGTAAATAAGACATACCATAAACAAATTGTGAAGGAATTTGACCCAAATTAAAGCTAAATAATAACACAGGAAACCCCAAAGCTGCTGTTTTCTCCCTCTCGTCATTTGCTGATGTCACTGAAGTTCAGCCAATCAGAGGCTGTTGTGAGGCAGAACTGCAGCGAAATGAGGAACTTCATGAAACTGAAAGTGGAGCTACACCGACCTGACGTCATCAAACCTCTGTAGGAATATTTCTACAATATTTCACATAATCACATCAGATTTGAAGTGCTGAGAGCTGTATTTCAGTAATGATTCTGTATGTAATTCTGTCAATAATGAGCTAATGATTCTGAAATAATGTTTGGTTAGGTTTTATATAAGTGTTTGCAGTGTACAGTATGTCGTTATTGTACGCAGTATTAGAAGCTGATAGACCGGCACTCCGATCTAAGTGCCAACAGCGCCACCTGCTGGACTGACGTTACTATGGTGACCTGCAGGAGGAAAGCAGTGTGAAGATCTGAGCGCTGATACCCACACGAGTCATTCTGCAGCACCCATCAGTATCATGGTGACACCCTGCTGCCCGTCGCGACCCGGGTGGACAGGGACAGCAATGGAGGTCCTGCCCTGGACAGACTCACCTGTAACACACACACACTGAGATGTGAAACGTGTTGAGCAAGACAGACAGACGGACAGAAGCCTGAGGTGATGTCGCCTGTTTCCATGGCAACTTCAGCATCACTTTCCATCACTTTCTGTTCGGTGTCCTGCGGTGAGACATCACACCCCTTGGAATCTACACACACACACCACACACACACACAACACGGTGAGTGAGATGTGGACAGGGACAGCAATTATGAACGATTGAGAACATGACATGAATAGGCTTGCATTAGCATCTATTACTTTGTAGACTGCAGAAACTGAACAGAAATGGCTTACCGCAGACATTCTTTTGCTCAAATTCTCCAAATTGACATATTATTTGCTTTATTTAAGCTACGTCAGTGTTAGACAATTCATAGTCTCTCTTAGCAATAAGATAACCTTGAACGAAAAATCAAAAGCACACGAGGGGTTTTATCAACAGCAGCATTTGTTAACTTTATAAATCCTGCAGTAAACATAAATCTCTGAATGATATTAGTAATCACATCTCTCTTATTATTTACACTGATCCAGAAAACAAACATCATTTATCCAGACAGTAAAAGACAAATCTTAAGTACAGTCACGATACACTGCATGATGTCATCACATATAACAGTCTCTGATTGGTGTAGAGGAGGGTGTGATCCCCACTGCACATAACCACACATATTACATACGTGTGAGAGTCTACAAGAGTTCCACCAGGATGTGACATCATCAGCTGATCACAAACATTCAAAGTGCTTCGATTGGCTGATCAGCAGGTGTCAGAGATGGACAGATTAGTGAATCACACAAGAATCATCCGGTTCATCTTGCACCAAAACAAATGTGAGATTATATTTGCCGTTTTTAACACCATGATAATTTTTCCTTCATGACACAATTGACAATTTCTCCACAAATTTTCATGAGCATTTTTATTACTGTAATGCAACAGAACTATTCTTACACAATAGAGTTAAAAAATAAAATCTGATACCTTGATTCTTTACAAATTAAATCTGTTTACCTTTTGAAATAATTAGAATTTGGGGGATTGTCACAATGCAAAACATCTTTATGATGTTAAAGGTACGTTCAAAGGAAGCTTCTCAAGCTTCTCTGACACACAGATGCTGGTTCCTGTAGATTCAGGACAAGGGTTCAAGAGGACGAGATCTCCGTGTGACGTTCTCAACGCTTCTCCACCCCTGGAGTCTGAATTGTGACAGTCACACAGAATAAAGCTCACTGGCACTGAAGATCATCTGAGCTGTAGAGTTGAGATCAGAGCACTGGACCATCACAGACAATGTTCTGAGCCCGTCCTGAAAACACCTCCATCAGCCAGTAGTGCGGGTCAGCGTAGACTGCACGCACAATAACACACACCACTTACACCTGAAAGATCTGCTGTTTTTGTTGGTCTGTGAGTGACTGTGTGTGAGGTCTTACCCAGGTCTCCAGGCTCCAGCCACAGGTTGAAGGAGCTGCAGTATTTTTGGCATTGTTGAACAGGAAGCACACGAACAACTGGAGAACCTTCAGCAACCACCAGCCAACCAATCACCTGCAGTTTCTACAAGAACAACAGATTTATACATTTTAGAAGGAAAATCATAGCGTCTCACTACACACATTCTCTCTCTCTCTCTCTCTCTCTCTCTCTCACACACACACACACACACACGTGTGTGGTTTAAATGTGGTTTACAGGGACTCTCCATGAGTGTAATTATTTTTATATTGAGCTAATCAAAATTTCTATCCACTTGCCCTAATCCCACCCCTAAACCTAATCCTCACAGAAAACTCTCAGAAAACTCAGATTTTTTAATTAAAAGAAAAACACCATTTACTTTCTTTTTAAGCCATTTGGTTATGAGGACATATGTAACCATTTGTACATTGTTATACACATGTCATTATACACATAAATCACATACACCCACACTGACCCTGCTGTTATTGGTCAGCTCACAGTGCTGCAGTGAAGTTCCTGTGTGATCCAGCAGGGGGCAGAACTCAGTGTCAGAAAACAACCACTGAAGAACTGCCTCTGTGGCAGAAGAACTGTGACTGGAGGAGAAACTCCTGAGAGAGAGAGAGAGAGAGAGAGAGAGAGAGAGAGAGAGAGAGAGACAAAACGAGAGAGAGAATAAGGGTCACCAAAAGTCATTAGTTTGATTTTGATCATTTTGATAGTGACTTAGGAAAGTATTAAAGCTTCAGGTCTTTACCAGAGAAAAGTCAAGTTAGTTTGTGTGTTTGTCTCCTGCTGTGAGATGCTGGAGTGAGAAACTGATTAAAACAGATCCAGCTGAGAAACATGCAGAGACACGGACTCTCCCCTACACACACACACACACACACACACACACAAATCATCTAGCCCATGTTTTTCTTTAAATCTGATGTCAGTCACATGTTTGTGTGAGGGTTACATTTAGGGTTGTGAGATATCATTAGCCTGATATAAAATTAATGGAATGACCTTAATTATGTAGTCAAACAAACATGAGTGTTTTGGGGATAAATTTGTATCCAAAGTGAACAAAACACTCAAAAATCTGAGAAAAGCCACCTATAGGGGACGTTCTTATGTAAAAACACAATAAAAATATATTTAAAAGTTTTCCTATTGTAAAAATGCTGAAAGTTTTCAGTTGGAGTAAGAGTGTGGGTTAGGTTATACTGATTTTAAGTAACTGTGTTTAAAAAAACCAGAAGTCTATGGAATGTCCCCATATAGACAGATAAGTAAACGTGTGTGTGTGTACCTTCAGCAGAATGGGTTTTGTATTTCTGTGTATCACTACAGACTTGCTCAGCATCTCAGTCAGTTCCAGCACTGCAGTCACGTCTGCGCAGGCAGAGCAGTTTACCTGAGCTGCCTGCAGAGAGCCTGCAGCCCACCACTGATGAAAACCTGCAGAACACACATAAACATATAAACACACACACACACACAGACACTGAGTGTGTTCAGATCCTCTCTGAGTGTGTTCAGATCCTCTCTGAGTGTGTGGGGAGTCTCACCGTGTAGGTTGTATTTCTTAGCAATAGGCAGCGACAGCAGACGGCTGTGACTCAGAGGGGACGACCAGTTGTGGCCCGTAACCCTTAGGGGTCCCAAGAGGGGGGGGCTCTGTGGGTACATGAACGCCAGGACAGCGATCAACAGAACACCGACAGCAACTAAAAACTGAAAAAAAAACACTCGTCTAGACCGGACCAAACATCACATGACTCCACTGTGACAGATTTATTCCTAACAATAAAGATTCTGATATCTTTTCAGACTCCTTCACATGTGACATTCAGATAAACTGATAACTGATCGGCCACTGTGAGTTACAGCGGAACATTATCAGGTAATCTGACTGTCTGAGGTCTGATGAAGAGTCAGTGACTTTCATACCTTGATGGTCGCTCTCAGGATGGGGAACTGTGGAGGATCTCGGCGGGGTTCATTGGTCTCCAGAACCTGTTTGATGAACTTCTCGATCTCCCTCTCCGACATGCCATACCGATAACCCGACTGACGGAGAATATCTACACTCTCTGATAACTTATCATAGATACAGGGCTCACTTAGAGATGAACCCATAATGTGTGTCACCGCTCAGTCAGGGCTTCATCTTGATCATCATCAACAGATGTTTGTGTGATCAGTGTGTGTGACAGATGTTTGTGTGATCAGTGTGTGTGACAGATGTTTGTGTGATCAGTGTGTGTGACAGATGTTTGTGTGATCAGTGTGACGATGTTTGTGTGATCAGTGGGTATGTTGTGTGTGACAGATGTTTGTGTGATCAGTGTGTGTGACAGATGTTTGTGTGATCAGTGCTGTATGTTGTGTGTGACAGATGTTTGTGTGATCAGTGTGTGTGACAGATGTTTGTGTGATCAGTGTGTGTGACAGATGTTTGTGTGATCAGTGCTGTATGTTGTGTGTGACAGATGTTTGTGTGATCAGTGTGTGTGACAGATGTTTGTGTGATCAGTGTGTGTGACAGATGTTTGTGTGATCAGTGCTGTATGATGTGTGTGACAGATGTTTGTGTGATCAGTGTGTGTGACAGATGTTTGTGTGATCAGTGCTGTATGATGTGTGTGACAGATGTTTGTGTGATCAGTGTGTGTGACAGATGTTTGTGTGATCAGTGTGTGTGACAGATGTTTGTGTGATCAGTGCTGTATGATGTGTGTGACAGATGTTTGTGTGATCAGTGTGTGTGACAGATGTTTGTGTGATCAGTGTGTGTGACAGATGTTTGTGTGATCAGTGTGTGTGACAGATGTTTGTGTGATCAGTGCTGTATGTTGTGTGTGACAGATGTTTGTGTGATCAGTGTGTGTGACAGATGTTTGTGTGATCAGTGCTGTATGTTGTGTGTGACAGATGTTTGTGTGATCAGTGTGTGTGACAGATGTTTGTGTGATCAGTGTGTGTGACAGATGTTTGTGTGATCAGTGTGTGTGACAGATGTTTGTGTGATCAGTGCTGTATGTTGTGTGTGACAGATGTTTGTGTGATCAGTGTGTGTGACAGATGTTTGTGTGATCAGTGTGTGTGACAGATGTTTGTGTGATCAGTGCTGTATGATGTGTGTGACAGATGTTTGTGTGATCAGTGTGTGTGACAGATGTTTGTGTGATCAGTGTGTGTGACAGATGTTTGTGTGATCAGTGTGTGTGACAGATGTTTGTGTGATCAGTGCTGTATGTTGTGTGTGACAGATGTTTGTGTGATCAGTGTGTGTGACAGATGTTTGTGTGATCAGTGCTGTATGTTGTGTGTGACAGATGTTTGTGTGATCAGTGTGTGTGACAGATGTTTGTGTGATCAGTGTTGTGTGACAGATGTTTGTGTGATCAGTGTGTGTGACAGATGTTTGTGTGATCAGTGCTGTATGTTGTGTGTGACAGATGTTTGTGTGATCAGTGTGTGTGACAGATGTTTGTGTGATCAGTGTGTGTGACAGATGTTTGTGTGATCAGTGCTGTATGTTGTGTGTGACAGATGTTTGTGTGATCAGTGTGTGTGACAGATGTTTGTGTGATCAGTGTGTGTGACAGATGTTTGTGTGATCAGTGCTGTATGATGTGTGTGACAGATGTTTGTGTGATCAGTGTGTGTGACAGATGTTTGTGTGATCAGTGCTGTGTGACGTGTGTGACAGATGTTTGTGTGATCAGTGCTGTGTGACGTGTGTGTTGTGACAGATAAAGGGTGTGTGTGAAATGTGTGTTTGTTTATTGTTTTCTATCCCAAATCTCGTGAAAACGCGTTTGCCTTCATGATCGATTAATTCTGAAAGAGATTTCAAAAACATTTTTGATCACATAATCACAATCATAAAAAGCGTAACATAACTCAAATCTTCTCCACGTGATTAGCACATAAGGTTAACAGTGTTCATCAGTGTGCACATTGTTGTATTCACACAGGTGATGCTCTTAGTCTCGTCCGGGGGTTTGGATGCTTTCATGCAGATCTTGAGTTGCTCTTCAGCTTCTTCGGTCACGCGCTCGTGCTCAGTGCTCGCGCCGTCTGCAGCTCAGACTTGCTCATCTGCGTGTTCACAGCGGCACATTCAACACTCTCATCAGCCTCAACAGAAACTTAATTTCAGTCATAAACAATTGCTTCACTGTACTGCACATTAATCTGCTCGTTATTGACATAAGCCATTATGGTGGTTAAAAGTTTATTCATTAGAATCTGCATTTTAATAAATAAACCCTTTTACACTTGGTGAAATAACGTGCGGTTGCCAATGATCAGATAGAGTTGCCATTTCCTCAGGCTTAAACTCCAAAACCTTCTCAAGTATTATTAAATACTCACTCAATATAACAACATAACAGATGAAGTGTTTATCAAAAGTTGCACTTTATTTGCGAACATTAATGATCATTTGTAGAATTATTATTATTTATTTATTTTATCAGTAGTATATTAAATAATACACAATAAATGTATAAAACATTTATAATATTGATTTTAATAATAACATTTTATAAATGATATTGTGTATGTGTGTTGTGTTTTCCTGTTTCAGTGGTTGACTACATTTTTAAAACAAAGGGGTTACAGAGTATTTAATATAATAATTAACAAAAAGCTAAATTCAATCAAATCGAGCACACATAAACAAATAAACTAATAAATAAACAGTTTTGATCTACTCGTCAGTGGCTCCAATAGCGGCTCTCGAGTGCTGTCGCTGCTCCGGTGTTACAGCCTCCTCACCGGTGATGTTTACGTGCGGAGGTCCGGTTACCGTACCGGACAAACACCGTCACTACAGCCCGCGACTGATGACGTCAGCGCGCGGCTCCGGTAGAGGAAGCGCGCATGTCCGCGTCCCGCTTTGTTTGGATCAGCTGTGCGTGATGTGAAACCCCACCCAATGAGGAAGGACGAACAGTGAGGAGCAGATCCGGCCCGCGACGGCACGAACCCGCACCATGATCGCGTTATTTAACAAGCTTCTGGACTGGTTCAAGGCGCTCTTCTGGAAGGAGGAGATGGAGCTGACGCTGGTCGGCCTGCAGTACTCGGGAAAAACCACCTTCGTCAACGTGATCGCGGTAACCGAGCGCTTCCTGCCGCTCTTATTGTGTCCTGTAGGCCCAGGTCGAGGGACGGCTCCATTTTTATTATAGAGAGATCAGATACAGCATCATCAGACCAGATACAACAGCATTGTGTCAGATACAGTGTGTCAGATACAGCATCATCAGACCAGATACAACAGCATTGTGTCAGATACAGTGTGTCAGATACAGCATCATCAGACCAGATACAACAGCATTGTGTCAGATACAGTGTGTCAGATACATCATCAGACAGATACAACAGCATTGTGTCAGATACAGTGTGTCAGATACAGCATCATCAGACCAGATACAACAGCATTGTGTCAGATACAGTGTGTCAGATACAGCATCATCAGACCAGATACAACAGCATTGTGTCAGATACAGTGTGTCAGATACAGCATCATCAGACCAGATACAACAGCATTGTGTCAGATACAGTGTGTCAGAAACAACATCATCAGACCAGATACAACAGCATTGTGTCAGATACAGTGTGTCAGATACAGCATCATCAGACCAGATACAACAGCATTGTGTCAGATACAGTGTGTCAGATACAGCATCATCAGACCAGATACAACAGCATTGTGTCAGATACAGTGTGTCAGATACAGCATCATCAGACCAGATACAACAGCATTGTGTCAGATACAGTGTGTCAGATACAGCATCATCAGACCAGATACAACAGCATTGTGTCAGATACAGTGTGTCAGATACAGCATCATCAGACCAGATACAACAGCATTGTGTCAGATACAGTGTGTCAGATACAGCATCATCAGACCAGATACAACAGCATTGTGTCAGATACAGTGTGTCAGAAACAACATCACAGACCAGATACAACAGCATTGTGTCAGATACAGTGTGTCAGATACAGCATCATCAGACCAGATACAACAGCATTGTGTCAGATACAGTGTCAGAAACAACGTCAGAAACAACATCATCAGACCAGATACAACAGCATTGTGTCAGATACAGTGTGTCAGAAACAACATCATCAGACCAGATACAACAGCATTGTGTCAGATACAGTGTGTCAGATACAGCATCATCAGACCAGATACAACAGATTGTGTCATACAGTGTGTCAGATACAGCATCATCAGACCAGATACAACAGATGTGTCAGATACAGTGTGTCAGATACAGCATCATCAGACCAGATACAACAGCATTGTGTCAGATACAGTGTGTCAGATACAGCATCATCAGACCAGATACAACAGCATTGTGTCAGATACAGTGTGTCAGAAACAACATCATCAGACCAGATACAACAGCATTGTGTCCAGATACAGTGTGTCAGATACAGCATCATCAGACCAGATACAACAGCATTGTGTCAGATACAGCATCATCAGACCAGATACAACAGCATTGTGTCAGATACAGTGTGTCAGATACAGCATCATCAGACCAGATACAACAGCATTGTGTCAGATACAGTGTGTCAGATACAGCATCATCAGACCAGATACAACAGCATTGTGTCAGATACAGTGTGTCAGATACAGCATCATCAGACCAGATACAACAGCATTGTGTCAGATACAGCATCATCAGACCAGATACAACAGCATTGTGTCAGATACAGTGTGTCAGATACAGCATCATCAGACCAGATACAACAGCATTGTGTCAGATACAGTGTGTCAGATACAGCATCATCAGACCAGATACAACAGCATTGTGTCAGATACAGTGTGTCAGATACAGCATCATCAGACCAGATACAACAGCATTGTGTCAGATACAGTGTGTCAGAAACAACATCATCAGACCAGATACAACAGCATTGTGTCAGATACAGTGTGTCAGAAACAACATCATCAGACCAGATACAAAGATTGTGTCAGATACAGTGTGTCAGAAACAACATCATCAGACCAGATACAACAGCATTGTGTCAGATACAGTGTGTCAGATACAGCATCATCAGACCAGATACAACAGCATTGTGTCAGATACAGTGTGTCAGATACAGCATCATCAGACCAGATACAACAGCATTGTGTCAGATACAGTGTGTCAGATACAGCATCATCAGACCAGATACAACAGCATTGTGTCAGATACAGTGTGTCAGATACCAGCATCATCAGACCAGATACAACAGCATTGTGTCAGATACAGTGTGTCAGATACAGCATCATCAGACCAGATACAACAGATTGTGTCAGATACAGCATCATCAGACCAGATACAACAGCATGTGTCAGATAGTGTGTCAGATACAGCATCATCAGACCAGATACAACAGCATTGTGTCAGATACAGTGTGTCAGATACAGCATCATCAGACCAGATACAACAGTATTGTGTCAGATACAGTGTGTCAGATACAGCATCATCAGACCAGATACAACAGCATTGTGTCAGATACAGTGTGTCAGATACAGCATCATCAGACCAGATACAACAGCATTGTGTCAGATACAGTGTGTCAGATACAGCATCATCAGACCAGATACAACAGCATTGTGTCAGATACAGTGTGTCAGAAACAACATCATCAGACCAGATACAACAGCATTGTGTCAGATACAGTGTGTCAGATACAGCATCATCAGACCAGATACAACAGCATTGTGTCAGATACAGTGTGTCAGATACAGCATCATCAGACCAGATACAACAGCATTGTGTCAGATACAGTGTGTCAGATACAGCATCATCAGACCAGATACAACAGCATTGTGTCAGATACAGTGTGTCAGATACAGCATCATCAGACCAGATACAACAGCATTGTGTCAGATACAGTGTGTCAGAAACAACATCATCAGACCAGATACAACAGCATTGTGTCAGATACAGTGTGTCAGATACAGCATCATCAGACCAGATACAACAGCATTGTGTCAGATACAGTGTGTCAGATACAGCATCATCAGACCAGATACAACAGCATTGTGTCAGATACAGTGTGTCAGATACAGCATCATCAGACCAGATACAACAGCATTGTGTCAGATACAGTGTGTCAGATACAGCATCATCAGACCAGATACAACAGCATTGTGTCAGATACAGTGTGTCAGATACAGCATCATCAGACCAGATACAACAGCATTGTGTCAGATACAGTGTGTCAGATACAGCATCATCAGACCAGATACAACAGCATTGTGTCAGATACAGCATCATCAGACCAGATACAACAGCATTGTGTCAGATACAGTGTGTCAGATACAGCATCATCAGACCAGATACAACAGCATTGTGTCAGATACAGTGTGTCAGATACAGCATCATTAGACCAGATACAACAGCATTGTGTCAGATACAGTGTGTCAGATACAGCATCATCAGACCAGATACAACAGCATTGTGTCAGATACAGTGTGTCAGATACAGCATCATCAGACCAGATACAACAGCATTGTGTCAGATACAGTGTGTCAGATACAGCATCATCAGACCAGATACAACAGCATTGTGTCAGATACAGTGTGTCAGAAACAACATCATCAGACCAGATACAACAGCATTGTGTCAGATACAGTGTGTCAGATACAGCATCATCAGACCAGATACAACAGCATTGTGTCAGATACAGTGTCAGATACAGCATCATCAGACCAGATACAACAGCATTGTGTCAGATACAGTGTGTCAGATACAGCATCATCAGACCAGATACAAAGATTGTGTCAGATACAGTGTGTCAGATACAGCATCATCAGACCAGATACAACAGCATTGTGTCAGATACAGTGTGTCAGAAACAACATCATCAGACCAGATACAACAGCATTGTGTCAGATACAGTGTGTCAGATACAGCATCATCAGACCAGATACAACAGCATTGTGTCAGATACAGCATCATCAGACCAGATACAACAGCATTGTGTCAGATACAGTGTGTCAGATACAGCATCATCAGACCAGATACAACAGCATTGTGTCAGATACAGTGTGTCAGATACAGCATCATCAGACCAGATACAACAGCATTGTGTCAGATACAGTGTGTCAGATACAGCATCATCAGACCAGATACAACAGCATTGTGTCAGATACAGCATCATCAGACCAGATACAACAGCATTGTGTCAGATACAGTGTGTCAGATACAGATCAGACCAGATACAACAGCATTGTGTCAGATACAGTGTGTCCAGATACAGCATCATCAGACCAGATACAACAGCATTGTGTCAGATACAGTGTGTCAGATACAGCATCATCAGACCAGATACAACAGCATTGTGTCAGATACAGTGTGTCAGATACAGCATCATCAGACCAGATACAACAGCATTGTGTCAGATACAGTGTGTCAGATACAGCATCATCAGACCAGATACAACAGCATTGTGTCAGATACAGTGTGTCAGAAACAACATCATCAGACCAGATACAACAGCATTGTGTCAGATACAGTGTGTCAGAAACAACATCATCAGACCAGATACAACAGCATTGTGTCAGATACAGTGTGTCAGATACAGCATCATCAGACCAGATACAACAGCATTGTGTCAGATACAGTGTGTCAGATACAGCATCATCAGACCAGATACAACAGCATTGTGTCAGATACAGTGTGTCAGATACAGCATCATCAGACCAGATACAACAGCATTGTGTCAGATACAGTGTGTCAGATACAACATCATCAGACTAGATCCAGTGTCAGATAAAACATCATCAGATCCAGTTTCTCAACCAGTCAGCATCTGGCTTTCTGTTCAATCACAGACATAATACACATGTTGTGTTGATGAGTATTCACACACTCACACTCTTAGAAGGGCACTGTTTGTTTAGTACAAATCACATCTTCACCTGCTGTACAGATGTTTGCTGTCTGGAGTCAGTTCATCAGAGCTGGAGAAACTGTATCTGTGTAAATCTGTATGTATGTGTGTGTGTCTCTGCAGTCGGGTCAGTTCAGTGAAGACATGATCCCTACTGTTGGATTTAACATGCGGAAGATCACCAAAGGAAACGTCACTATCAAGGTGAGCAGATCAGTGTGTGTGTTTGTTCATATTTCATTCACTGGAAAATATGTGTAACTATTAACTCTTAATTTTCAACAGTGCAGTATGTAGCTGTGTCCCACACTGGCACAACCCTGTTAGTGGCTGATTTTCCTTCCAGTAATAATGTTACGGAACGTTGCATAAAATTGTATGACACAGAAAGGGACATCATATAGACGGCATGGCAAAAAGACAAAAGTAAAGTCTTTCCATATTGTAATGTTTATTGTTGATTAACTCAGTCACTCAAGACAAAGAATGATCAAACAAATACATCATGGGAAATATTAATTTATTTAATAAACACTAAAAACACTAAAATCATTAATTAGCGCCAAGCTAAAGCCTTCATCCCTGTTCTCCATTCTTATTTATCTTTAGATGTGTTTTTTTATATATATTAATTTTGATGTTCAATGTTTGTTGTTAGAAAATAACAGGGTTTAAAAATCATGATTTAAACTTTATCCAGGAATGTCTTAAATTTTAGTGACAGAGTTGCAAAACTTGCAGAATTCTTTTAAAAAAGTAAAACAGCACATCAAATATTCAGTGTGATATTCTTCGCGGGGTGGTGATGTGTGCGTGTTTGTAATGTGTGTGTATATGTGATGTGATGTGTTTGTGATGTGTGTGTTTTTTGTAATGTGATGTGTTTGTGATGTGTGTGTACATGTGATGTGATGTGTTTGTGATGTGTGTGTTTTTTGTAATGTGATGTGTTTGTGATGTGTGTGTATATGTAACGTGATGTGTGTGTGTTTCTGTGTGTGTGTGTTTGAGATGTGTGTATATGTCATGTAATGTGATATGTGTGCTGCAGCTGTGGGACATCGGGGGACAGCCGCGCTTCAGGAGTATGTGGGAACGTTACTGTCGGGGAGTCAGTGCTATAGTGTGAGTATCTGACTGACTTGCATCCACCGGCACATATTCACCTGTTAGCATGAACTAGTGTTCTGATGTCATGACAGACTGTCTGTTTGTTTCTTTCTCTGTCTGTCTGTCTTTGTCTGTCTGTCTGCAGGTATATGGTTGATGCTGCTGATCCAGAGAAGATTGAGGCGTCTAAGAATGAACTTCACAATCTGCTGGATAAGCCTCAGCTTCAGGGGATTCCAGTGAGTCTTTCTGAGAGAGAACATCTGAGCGGACCTTCAAACTGAAAGCAAAAATCCTCAAAACTGTGATCTGTTAAATAACAAACATATGTTTCCACGCAAGTTCTTCGCAAGATGAGACGTGATTTAATGTGATTGGTGATTTAAGATGGAATAACGTGATTTGTTAGTAGACAAACTAAACAATTCACAGTTTTCACTATTCAGTGTTTGTCAGTGTTTATAGCTGAAGATATTGAGAAGGTTTAGTCTCCATGCACTGGTCAGATAAAGCTGTTCTCTGGTATCTCCTGTCAGGTTCTTGTTTTGGGGAACAAGCGAGATCTTCCAGGATCTTTGGATGAGAAGGAGCTGATCGAGAGAATGTGAGTTTTTTGTTTTTCTGAAAGATTCTGTGTGATTGTTTGTGAGCTGAGATGTTTCTGGCCTACAGGAACCTGGCGGCTATTCAGGACAGAGAAATCTGCTGTTACTCCATTTCCTGCAAGGAGAAGGACAACATTGGTAAGATTTACCGGTCATTTAGGGTTTTCTGCAGCAACATCAGAGAATGTTTCACAGGTCATGGAGTAATGTATACACAGTTCTCCAGTTCAGCTTTTCTCTTGTTTGTTGAGCCAGTTCTTTGCAGTAACAGGATTAATAGCACATCAAACTTTTGTATTTAGACAAAGAAAGAACTCTTGTGTATATTATTTCTGAAGAAGTTTCTGACTGTGGATTTGTTTTAGCAGACATTACATTACAATGGCTGATCCAGCACTCACGGACCAGGCGGAGCTGAGGATGAGGTGCGTCTGATTGGAGCAACAACATCATGTGATCAACTGTATTTAATGCGCTCTTGAGTCCATTTGCTCCTCCCTCTGTTCTTATAAACTAATAGATATTATTTATGACAAGTTTTTTTATACTCATGCTTTTTTTACGGTTCATGATGAAGTCACATGACATTCGTGTTTCAGAGATCACATCAGTTTGAGGCAGTGTTTGCCATTTAGCACCAGCAGACGGCGTGCCCATCCTAAAACTCACCTGCTCTTTCTCTGTACAGCTCTGACATCATCAGGACTACATGTGACATACTTTTTAAATACATGATATCAGCAGATGATGTCATTTGTATAGTTGTGATGTCATCCTCACAGTTTCTCAGTGGGCATCAGTGTCACATGATTCATCCTGTAGCGTTAAGAGACGTCGTGTTTTCTTCTGAACTGAACACACACATGAAGTCATGGTGTTGATTATTATTTGTTCAGGTTTCACGTGTTACCTTTGATGATCATCCTGCTGCCGGTCTGGAGTGTTAATGAGTTGCCGTGACTACAATGTGATGTTAGGGTTGTCAGATGACATCAGCAGGTTGTCATGGTAACCGTTCCCATGGTGTTATGTTTTATGAAGGTCAGCAAGCATGCGCATCAGCTGTCAAAGTGTTTTGATAAATGTTATTTAGATGTTTGTGTTGGAATGGTGTGATCTCTGACCAGATGCAATCCAGACATCATTATCAGAAGCTGCTTTGAGTTTATAACTTCCCTCACAAACACTGACGTATGTGTGTGTTCCTTTGTGTTGATTTAATATGAATTTATTCATCAAAAACAGCAGACATATGGAGTATGCCATATACTGAAGTATGTAATATACTCGCTGTATCTGTTGTTGAACCTTTAAAGTTATTTGTGACATTTGGGAGAGACAGACATTATTGTTCTTGTTCTGTTGCATGTGTCTTTATTTTTGGCCTGAATCGTAACAGTAAACAAATGCTTGTTTGTTAGAGTTATACATATGTACATTAATGTTTATTAATTTTGTTATTTTTTTACTCACGTTCGCAGTGTTTTAAACTGGGTTGTGTAAATAGCCTGTTGTGATTAGCATCCTATGATGAATTGTTAAAAAGAAAGTCCCACCCCATCACATCAGGCTGAACAAACAGATTGAGGGTGTGTGGGTTTGAATATGTGGTTTATGAGGTCACAAATTTGTATAATGACGTGTATAACATTGTAAACATGGTTTATGGTCCTGTGTCTTCATAAACCAAATAGCTTAAAAAAACATACAATATGGTGAATTTTTGTAAATTAAAAAGTGGCAAAAGTTTTGTGTGAGGGTTAGGTTTAGGGGATAGAATATACATTTTGTACAGTATAAAACCGATATGTCTATGGAGAGTCCTCATACACCACATATGCTAATGTGTGTGCATGTGTGAGTGATTGTAGTTGTGTGTATGAAATGTCCATCATGTAGACTAGAGGAATTAGAAAAACAGAACTGAAGCACTGAAGTTAATCAGCATGTGACTGGATTCATTACAGAGTGTCTGTTTATATTTACAGAAAATAACTTTATAAAGCATTTGTCATAACAGCTATTTCTGTACAAAATACAGAAATATTTCTATTCCTGGTCCTGGCGGTAATAACTGTACATGTTGTTATTGTTATTTACAGATTATTTAAACATGAAATTAAATAATTTCCCTCCCAAACTGACTGTTTTCCCATTCACAATTATATTAGGTTAATATAAGAATCACTTCTGATGAGATTGTAAACACTTACATAACACTGGGTTTAAAATAAACATCTGTATAATTAGAGATAATGAAAAGCAATGAGGTCATGTGGGAACAATTCACTTGTTTTAAATCTTTATTATTTTCATGCTACCTGATGTTTAATGCACACATGCTGTAAATACAGTGTGTAATTAGCAATAAGCATGTGTTGTGTTCTCCACTAGAGATCAATATTTCTCTTAAAGATAAAATAAGAAATGAATCCTGTGAGTTCTTAAGTCCTGAAGCGTATACATCACATTGCATACATCAATCACATTGTATACATCACATTGCAGTTACATTTAGCGGCCGCTTTCATCAGACAAGGCAATAACATCAGCTGTACGCAGTTACAGTTTCCAACATTCCCTCACTTGATAGACATGATACCTGTTGGGAGATTTGTGGAAGTATTTGCAGTAGTCCAGCCTGTTCAATTACACAGACTATCTGCTGCTGTGGTGTTATAAAAGATGAGATACTCTATTTGTTATTAATTTATCCCTCTGATTGAATTCTGACTGAAATCGTGATACTAACACTGACTGACTCAAAAGGAGCCGGGTGTGTCAGGGGGTAAAAGGTCTTATTAGAGATATTCCAGCACTGGCAGGTTGCAACTGAAGTGCCCTTGAGCAAGGCACTAAACCCCCCGATTGCTCCACTTTTAGAAACCATGCAGCATGTCCTACAACATGCTAAAATCAGAGTGATGAAGTTTACATCACAAAGTTACACATACTCATACACAGACACACACAGGAAGTGGAGCTGCTCTGTTGGTTTTTGGAGTTCACAGAGCTGATGTTGTGTTTGTTTTCAGCTGAGCACAATAGCAGCAGTCAGGCTTCACACTGCTGTTGGTTTTGGGCCGGACTGCCTGCCTTTGCGTCTGTGTGTTTGCTGTCACTCAGTTTGGAGCATGTGAGAAGGGCAGGGGTCAGAGATCAGCGGTTGTCATGGAGATGCCGGATGTTCAAG
This sequence comes from Chromobotia macracanthus, assembly GCA_036877525.1. Lineage (NCBI taxonomy): Eukaryota > Metazoa > Chordata > Actinopteri > Cypriniformes > Botiidae > Chromobotia > Chromobotia macracanthus. Next base: position 331,662 of record JAZGTH010000071.1, on the reverse strand, counting down.
AGGATGCAGTGATCCGGTCTGCTCTGACGGGTCAGTGGGAATCTGATCTGGCTCTTCAAACCCCACAGAGATCTGGATCGTATCAGAGGGTCTCCACAGCAATGAAAACATGCATGCACACACACACACAGACATCTTCAGTACAAAACATACAGTGTCTCAGAGCTGTTGGCTCCCACACAAAACACACACACAACTGTGAACTTTAATATATAATGAACACTCTCTCTTTCTTACGTGTCTTATAAAGAGCCAAAAACTAAATATATTTTAAAAGTTCCATGCCACGATAACCATGATAACTTTTGGTAAATGCCACTGAATATCAATATGCTAATCATTCCTTACTTTGATTTATGACATTTCCATAAATTTCCAGCTGAAACATCACTGTATGATGTTCATTCATAAATGTACAAAATCAGCTTCTGTGTGTGTGTCTGGGTTAGATCACCTGTATTGTGGAGATCAGGCAACAGGCCCCATGAAAAAACAGCTTAATATTTTCATGTGAAGGTTTATCTGTGTTGTCTGGTTTCTGTACCAACTATAGTAGTCAAAGAAAAGTCCACCGCATCTTAATCATAAGGAATTACTTCTGTAGTTTATTAAAATATCTGAAATTATTTCTTTTAATACCAAAAACATTGGGGTTGGGGGCTAAACGTGTATTCTGTAACTGTTGTTCACACTGTACAAACAAACACTTCATTCTGTGTGTCCATCACAGAGAAGAGCATTTAATCTGCTCCAAATGACTCGTTACCCCATTATTCCCCCGATCAGCTGAACTGCCCCTCTACTCCACATCACAGCTCCATCTCCGTGGCAACCGGTGCTCCCAGGGAGACACAGTAGAGAATGTTGAGTCTGTTTCTGTTTGCAGTCTGAATGCTGGGAGCCGCCTGTGACGGGTGCTTAGCAACTGCGCAGGGGCCGCTATTGATATTCAGCGCGGGGGCCGCAGATCAGGAACAATGTGGCCCTTATGGGCCCCCACGACTCCTCCTGAGAATCTACTGTAGGAGGAGAATCACTTGAGAACATCCAGAAAACAGCAGTTCCCAAAACACTCAAAGCACTGTGTGTGTCACTTTAAACAGTGGGCCACACACATCCAGAATTGGATTTACATCTGTGTGGAAGGTTTCAATAATGTTGCTGAGATGGAAAATTCAACATTTGGACAGATTCAATTTTTAAAAGATGTCAAACTCTTTTATTGGCTGCAGGAAATACAAAAACATGAGGCTAAACATCTACATTGTCTTCATTAAACATTACAATCATATTCTACATAACGTGTTAAAGTTGCAAAAGAGTGTTTTTATTTCATCTAAGAGGTTTAAATCGTTTCATTCCAGCAGAATCATGTCAATCAGAATGTGTCTGATTCCACAATTAGTCAGACAACACTTTCTTAACTGAACAATATAAACGTTTTCTTTAGCGTTCGTTCAACCGCTATTATCCTTTTTCTTTGTTTGCTTTCGAAACGATAGACAATTCAATAATACAAATGAAACTAAGTCCATAAAAACATTTAAAATGCACTGAAATGTTTTCAAGTTGTTTTCACTGTCCAGCAGAACAATATTCACTCATAAACAACATATTAGTTATTAATCAAAAACAATTTGTATTCCTATACCAAACATTGTGCTGATGTTGTGATTGTTTATTATGACCTTTCAGAGAGAATTACAGCAAAACAGAAGATAGTTCTGATCATACTGATAATCCTATTTCTCAACTATAACAAGTAAAAATGCCTGTGTGTTGCGATCTGCTTGAAAACAAACAAATTTGAGCTTTAAATTTAGGTCATGAACAGGAAATGATCAGAAGATTATGGAGCATGAGTGACTGCTGGAATAATTTTTGTGTGTTTGATACAGATAAAAGGTTTGAGGAAACTGTTCTTTTAACAAAGTTAATCATGAGGACGAATTATCACAGCTTGAGCCCAGCAGATCTTCACTAACACAGGAACATGAAAGATTGCTCAGCACGGCGTCCCGATGATCAGCTCAACAGGACTGTCTTTAACTTTATCAAAGAATACTGTGGGTGACGCCCCTGAAATGATCTTCAGCTTCTCCTCCTGGACAGATACAGGAGATGAAGGTGAGGAGGACACGGCTGTAGCGTTGGTGGATGCAGAGGATGATGATGATGAAGAAGAAGGGTCTAGCTGACATTCGTCACAGCAGCAGCAGCAGCAGTCCATGAACGCCCGCCCAAGAGAGTGACAGATGCATAACAACACAATGGGTGTGGCCCCCGCACGCACAAACAACAGGAACTGACCAATCAGAGCCAGCAGTTCCCGTGTGGTCACGCCCACCTCAACACCCACATAGGCCAGCACGATGTTCCAAGCGTTCTCCGGTAAACTGCACACGGCATACACCGCTGACAACGCCACCACTGTACGTGTCAGCTGACGCACTCTGCGTTCCTGCTGATGCTGCTTTGGAGACGAGGATGAGGAGGTGGAGGAAGACGAGGTGGAGGAAGGCCGGACGTGTTTGCCACTGGCTTTGGCGTTTTCGTCCATCACATGTCGGGTGAGTAGCTGACAGGCGGCAGTGAAGAGCAGAGGAAGACAGAAGAAGCAGCCGAAAGTCCACCACATTCTGGACTGATGATAGGTAAGCACAAGCGAGTACAGCATCTCTGGCAGGGTCACTGACGGCTGCTGACTGCAGGAATCCACCGGAAGGCCTGTCTGTGGAGAAATTTCCTGCTGCAGCTGCCACATCAGCAGCTCTGGAGAGGCCAGAACCAGAGAACCGACCCAGATCACAGACAGCTTGGCCAGGATGGACTGACAGGGCTCAACCTGTCGTGGTCGGGGCTGCATGCTGGTCACCATGTGAAAGCGGTCAATGCTGAGAGCGCACAGAGAGAATGTGGTTACACCGAGTGACGTCACCTTAACAGAGACACACAAACAAACGTGTCAGTAATATAAAGACACTAAATAACATGAAGCAAACGGTAGTTATACACCTTTTGTAAAGGGCACCGTGTCACCATGGTAATACTTTTTGGACATGTTATTATAATGTCTTGCAGAGATTTTTGAAGACATGGTAATATCAAGTTTTTTGGAATTTTTTGATGTTGTAGAATGTTTTTAGCTTATGTTTAGCTTATGTAGCTTATGTATATAGCTTTGTTTTTTCTTGAGAAATACCATGATGCATCTTTAAACACAGATCTTTAAGGAGCAGGTGTGGGTCACAGCCACTCAATCGTGTCTTTAAAAACACAGCAGCCGTCTAAACACTCACTATACAGGCTAATGAGTCTGATTAGTGCTGCTAATTACCCTCAGATCTCATTTCCATCACAATCACAAGAGCTGCTGCTACACAGAGAGACCTGTTAATAGACTCAAACACGCTGCTGCCCAGTAACCCGCACTCAACACACTGCTGCCCAGTAACCCGCACTCAACACACTGCTGCCCTGTTACCAGCACTCAACACACTGCTGCCCTGTTACCAGCACTCAACACACTGCTGCCCTGTTACCAGCACTCAACACACTGCTGCCCAGTAACACTGCTGCCCAGTTACCAGCACTCAACACACTGCTGCCCTGTTACCAGCACTCAACACACTGCTGCCCTGTTACCAGCACTCAACACACTGCTGCCCAGTTACCAGCACTCAACACACTGCTGCCCAGTTACCAGCACTCAACACACTGCTGCCCAGTTACCCGCACTCAACACACTGCTGCCCAGTAACCCGCACTCAACACACTGCTGTCCAATAACCCGCACTCAACACACTGCTGCCCAGTTACCAGCACTCAACACACTGCTGCCCAGTAACCCGCACTCAACACACTGCTGCCCAGTTACCAGCACTCAACACACTGCTGCCCAGTTACCAGCACTCAACACACTGCTGCCCAGTAACCCAACTGCGCACAGTTACTCAACACACTGCTGCCCAGTTACCAACACTGCCGCACAGTTAAACCACACTGCTGCACGTAAAACGCACACTGCGCAGTACCCAACAACACACTGCTGCACAGTTACCACAACTGCACAGTTACACTCAACACACTTCTGCACAGTTACACACTCAAACACATCTTCTGCACAGTTACACACAACAATTCTGCATGCACTCAACACACTGCCATGCACAGTAACCCACTGCTGCACAGTTGCAAACACACACTGCTGCCCAGTAACCCGCACTCAACACACTGCTGCCCAGTTACCAGCACTCAACACATTGCTGTCCAATAACCCATGCTGCACTCAACAACACTGCTGCACAGTTACCAGCACTCAACACACTGCTGCCACCTGCACGTTACACCCAACAGTACACACTCAACACACTGCTGCACAGTTACACAGCACTCAACACACTTCGCACAGTTACACACCAACGCACACTTCTGCACAGTTACACACTCAACGCACACTTCTGCACAGTTACACACTCAACGCACACTGCTGCACAGTTACACACTCAACGCACACTTCTGCACAGTTACACACTCAACGCACACTTCTGCACAGTTACACACTCAACGCACTTCTGCACAGTTACACACTCAACGCACTTCTGCACAGTTACACACATCAACGCACTTAAATAAGCACGCTGCACAGTTACACTAACACACATTCTGCACAGTTACACACTCAACACACTGCTGCACAGTTACACACTCAACACACTGCTGCACAGTTACACACTCAACACACACTGCTGCACAGTTGCACACTCAACATTCTGCAAGTTGACACCAAAAATGCGCACAGTTACACACTCAACACACACTGCTGCACAGTTACACACTCAACACACACTGCTGCACAGTTACACACTCAACACACACTTCTGCACAGTTGCACACTCAACACACACTTCTGCACAGTTGCACACTCAACACACACTTCTGCACAGTTGCACACTCAACAGACACTTCTGCACAGTTGCACACTCAACAGACACTTCTGCACAGTTGCACACTCAACACACACTTCTGCACAGTTGCACACTCAACAGACACTTCTGCACAGTTGCACACTCAACAGACACTTCTGCACAGTTGCACACTCAACAGACACTTCTGCACAGTTGCACACTCAACACACACTGCTGCACAGTTGCACACTCAACACACACTGCTGCACAGTTGCACACTCAACACACACTGCTGCCCAGTAACCCGCACTCAACACACTGCTGCACAGTTACACACTCAACACACACTTCTGCACAGTTACACACTCAACACACACTGCTGCACAGTTACACACTCAACGCACTGCTGCACAGTTACACACTCAACACACTGCTGCACAGTTACACACTCAACACACTGCTGCACAGTTACACACTCAACACACTGCTGCACAGTTACACACTCAACACACACTTCTGCACAGTTACACACTCAACACACACTTCTGCACAGTTACACACTCAACACACTGCTGCACAGTTACACACTCAACACACTGCTGCACAGTTACACACTCAACACACACTTCTGCACAGTTGACCTCAACACTGCACAGTTGATCAACACACACTTCTGCACAGTTGCACACTCAACACACACTTCTGCACAGTTGCACACTCAACAGACACTTCTGCACAGTTACACACTCAACACACACTTCTGCACAGTTACACACTCAACAGACAGATGACACACCTCCACGTATGGCACTATTTTGCAGGACAGATCTCCCATCAGTCTTCTTTTGGTTAGCTCATTGAAGATCACCACAGGCAGGCAGAAGAACAGAACCATGAAGTCCCAGAAGGCCAGACTGGCCAGCACACAGTTCCACGTGTTCTTCAGGTAATAGTTGTGCCACACGATGCACATGAGGGCGAGGTTCCCCACGATGCCCACCGAGAACACGACGAGCGCCAGCAGCACGACGGCGTACGCGCTGTACGACTCCTCCGTCAGCGGGTACAGCGGGTTGTGGACGCGCAGTGAGCCGTTGAAGGTCCTGGGTGTGGTGAAGAACCCGTCCGGGTCAGGATGGGGTATCGGGTGCCGGTGACCGTGAGGAACCGCGTGTCGATCTTTCAGCTTTGATTTGGATCCGCGTGGAAATCTCTGCCCGTGATGAGCGCGACGCGTGAGATCTTCATCATCCTCCTCCTCGCTGTAATGATGGGCTGATGTGGAGCTCGGGTGAGCTGAGATCTCCAGTGATGGTGAGGAAGACTCCACCAGGCTCATCTTAATCTCCACTGCCTGCACTGACCCGACCAATAAAACCAGACAGAATAATAACCCAAACATCTCGTGTGTTATATGTAATGAAGTAATGTGACGCGCTGCGGTTATGAGCTGAAGCTGAGGAGCGAGGGTTCGAATCTGCTCCTCTCACAGAAGTTTTGTGCTCAGCTCTGAAGTTTTTTACTGAATTAATGACGGATGCCAGAATAAAATCTGCCCCCTTGTGGGCAGCGGGGGGTATATAACATATCAGATTTATTTTTTATGCGTGTCCTAAACAAACGCTGAAAACGCATTTAAAACAGTTATAATGATAAAAGACAGTGAATGATGTGATGATTGATGTGAATGTTTTAATACAATAATAATGTTTACACTGTAGAGAAAAACAACATCACGCCATATTGTACCATAAACATTACGCGCTCTACTCAATATTCATGAGCAGAGGAACGCCCCCCGATGACCTCCAGCCAATCGCTGCGCTGCCTGACACCTGAGCGCGGGAAGGGATTTAACACGGCGGTGAGTTTTAAACCCGAACCGAGCCGCGTCAGTCTGTCTGACGCCCCTCGTGACGTCACGCGCAGTGAGATAGCGTGCTGTTGAGACGTCACGCCTCTGGTTCATATTTCATGATTATTTACAGTGCACCTGTCTCTCATCACTACACCTGTCTCTCATATCACTACACCTGTCTCTCATCACTACACCTGTCTCTCATATCACTACACCTGCCTCTCATCACTACACCTGTCTCTCATCACTACACCTGTCTCTCATATCACTACACCTGTCTCTCATATCACTACACCTGTCTCTCATCACTACACCTGCCTCTCATCACTACACCTGTCTCTCATCACTACACCTGCCTCTCATCACTACACCTGTCTCTTATATCACTACACCTGTCTCTTATATCACTACACCTGCCTCTCATATCACTACACCTGCCTCTCATCACTACACCTGTCTCTTATATCACTACACCTGTCTCTCATCACTACACCTGTCTCTCATATCACTACACCTGTCTCATATCACTACACCTGTCTCATATCACTACACCTGCCTCTCATCACTACACATGTCTCTCATATCACAGTCGGTGATATTTCGGTAGCAGTCACCGAAATGCATTTCCATAAGTGTGTGTTTGTGTATACTGTATGTATGTGTATTTGTGAATAGATAGGCCCCGGGATGTATTGATGCTCATCTCTCAACTATTGATAAAGCAAATGAGAAACTGCTCTGAAATTAGAAAGAATATTCCACCGAGCATTAGTTCTGTTGTGGGAAGGAGCTGTTCTTATCTATTCTTTAAATAACCTCAGTAAAGGTGTGTCCTCACACTAAACACACTGCAGACATGATTCTCTCTTCTCTTATAGCTGCCCTGGGGCTGTCCAGAGCTCTTCTGTTGTATTCACTTACTATAGACTGGATCGTCTTCACACAAAAGACGAGAATTTCCACACATGTTCTACATACACACCTGTGTGAGGTGTAGATGCTGTCGGTGTGTGTTGGGCTTAAGATTACATTACTGCTTCTTTGAAAGTGTCTTTAAATTGAGACTGAACCTGAAAAGAAACAATAAAACAGGCAGAAGAAAGAGATGAAGTGAATGTTACGCTGTTTCTCAGACCCTGCAGAAATCGAAAGTGCACAACAGTGTTTGTGGGATTGTTGTGTTTTCTGTGTGACCATCAGAGCTGTGAGCAGTTCTTTGAGCAGAGCAAATATTTATATCGCTTAAATCAGCAGGTGTTTGTAATATGAATTGACATTATTTCGGCAACACCTTTTAAACGTTAGTGTTGTTCAATAAAATAAATATATTAAATAAATTAATATACATACATAATGAATAAGTTCACACCAAAACATTAAGATGGATGAAAAAACAAAACTTTGTAAATGACTCCCATTGGATGTAGTAAACCACAGTAAGCGCTGTTCCTCCTCTGGCCACAGTGGGGCAGTAGAGTCTCGTGACTCAGCTCAATATAAACACAGACTGCAGCTCTTTATTATTTAAGTGTTTGAGTCTGTAATGAGTTTTCACACTAACGCTTAAATCCTGTCTTAGGATCTTTCTTCAGCCCTGTGATGAAGGAAACACTGTAGTAACCCGGAGTGAAATATGAACTGCTTGAAACATATCAAGATATCTCAGTATGATTACCCCACAGTTAAACATCAGACTGAAGAACAGTTTCAGATGTGAGCTGATCTGTGATCATTTATAGTTTAGTTTGTGTAGTTCAGGATGTATATTGCAGTTGAATGTGACACAGCACAAACATTATATAAAAACTCCAGCCTCAACACATTTCTGTAGAAACGTGCAGCATGCAGCAGCAACAGGTTTCGCATTGAAATTCTGCACGTCTCCTGCCAATGTTTGCGGTCTGCAACAAAGCAGGCCGGCAGGACCCAGACAGACGGGTTCTGGAGAACTTGATAACCCTGAGACCCGACAGCAGCCGTGTGTGTGTAATGTGTGTCAGGCCTGTGTGTTAAGTGCATGCAATATTGTGTGTGTTTGTGTGGGTCAGGTCATGCAGATAAAGGTTTTCAGTAAACACACTCCATTGTGTTGCGGAGCATCGAGCCACTATTGTGAAAGCAACTGACTTCATTCTTCTATAGAGGAACCGGCCCAGCCAGACCTGCAGGTTCTGAGGTTCCTTACATAAGATCAAACACACAGTTACGGTCAACACACTGCTCTCATTCCAACCGGTTATTAACAGGGTCATCTGGTTAATGATCACATGCAGCTGATTCTGCTTGTGCAGGCCGTTAAATTCAGTTTATGGGCCGGGCTCATTAAACCTGACTCAGTTCAGAGATAAATTCTTTGCTCAGGAATCACAATAGTAACTTTAAAAACAGATTCATATTTTAAGCTGTTTAGCACTCATGAGGTTAACCAGAGTTAATTTACTGTGAAGAAAATGTTAATGGTGTTTGCCTGAGATGGTGCTGAGTTAGGTGGTTGCCAGGGCTTTGCAGTGTGTTGTCAGTGTGTTCTTGGTGGTATGCTGGTATTTGGTTAATAAGTGTTTAATAATTACCCAACAGCTGGTTAACAGTAATACTGATGTTTGCTTTAACAAATGCTTATTAATTATTAAAGAAAAGAAATGAAGAAATTATCAAATAAATGTGTGTGTGTGTGTGTGTGTGTACGTGTGTGCAGGTCATCTGATTTCAGACTGGTTTGAATTGGTGCTCTGCTCTAGTTTCTTCAGGACTCCAGTTAAACCAGTCTTACCCAAACAACTCAAACAGTCCTCACCACTGCTGGTAAGGAAGAGCCAGAATTAGACCCGGAATGGATCTTTATTTCTTCATCACACCCCAGAAACTAAATAAGCCTTAAAAATATTCACTCCAGTTGTGTACACAAGTTAAAAAACATATTTCCAACCATGAGAACCCGTTTGTATAAAGAAAGTAGACAGACAGACAGACAGACTGACTCTTTTTGAACATGCGACGTCTCCAGCATGTTTGAATAAAGAAAAAGCAGACAGACAAACAGACAGACCCTTTCTGAACATGCGACATCTCCAGCATGTTTGAATAAAGAAAGAAGCAGACAGACTCAGAGCTAACTGAGATATTTTTACAATCAGTTTATGAGCTGTTGTGAATGTGGTTTTCACACAGGTGTAGATCAACACATGAACTATCAACATGATCTTGTAACATCTGACACACACAATCCTTTTCACAAAACGTGTTTTCTCTTTTTTTTTGAACATTATTGTTTATTCACTACTTCAGCTGTTCAGTTTAGCCCATTAAAACCTGCAGCTGTACACACAGTACAGCAGACAGTGGTCACAGTAATCATCTGTTCTGATGTCATTCTGGATTCTTCCACATCATGTCAGTGAGGTTTCAGACACAGAGAGGTCTCTACATTTATACTGTTGTATTTGACACTTTAATCTGAAGTCACAAAGACTATATTTTGTTTTAGTACATTTTGGTGATTTGATGATTTATATGAAACTACAGTATTTACAGTCTGGTTTTGTAATGTCAAGCAAAGAATAAAAGGGTAATAGATTTTTAATTAATAAAAAAAGAGTTTTTGACAAACAGCTGTTGTGTTGCATAACTAAAACAATTAAAACCCAGTGAAACATCAGTAACTGTATACTGACAGACACACACACACACACACATTTCTCTCTCTGTTGTATCACTACACACACACACATTTCTCTCTCTGTTGTATCACTACACACACACACATTTCTCTCTCTGTTGTATCACTACACACACACACACACATTTCTCTCTCTGTTGTATCACTACACACACACAATTTCTTTTTATCACTACACACACACACATTCTGTTTATCACTACACACACACAATTTCTTGTTGTATCACTACACACACACACATTTCTCTCTGTTGTATCACTACACACACACACATTTCTCTCTCTGTTGTATCACTACACACACACACATTTCTCTCTCCGTTGTATCACTACACACACACACATCCCTGTATCACTACACACACAAGTATCACTGTGTATACTACACACACACACATTTCTCCTGTTGTATCACTACACACACACACATTTCTCTCTCGTTGTATCATACACACACACACATTTCTTGTATCACTACACACACACAAATTGTTGTATCACTACACACACACACATTTCTCTCGTTGTATCACTACACACACACACATTTCTCCCGTTGTATCACTACACACACACACATTTCTCTCTCCGTTGTATCACTACACACACACACACAATTTCTCTCCCCGTTGTATCACTACACACACACACACAACTTCTCTCTCTGTTGTATCACTACACACACACACATTTCTTGTATCACTACACACACACACATTTCTCTCGTATCACTACACACACACAACAATCTGTTGTATCACTACACACACAAATTTTGTTTATCACTACACACACACAATTTCTTGTTGTATCACTACACACACACAATTTTTGTTTACACTACACACAACAATTTTTTACACTAAAAAATTTATATAACACACAAAATTTCTTGTATCACTACACAAAAATTTTGTTGTATCACTACACACAAATTTTTTTATAAAAAAGTTGTATCACTACACACACACAAATTTCTTTGTTACAAAAATTTGTATCACACACACACACACACAAATTTTTGTTGTATACTAACAACACAATTTTTGTTTATCACACACAAATTTTTTGTTGTATCACTACACACACACAATTTTGTTGTATCATACACACACACAATTTTTGTTATATAAACACACAATTTTTAATAACACAAATTATCTACAAAACATTTGTTGTTACTACACACACAATTTGACCACACACACAATTTTTGTTG
>JAZGTH010000071.1:280000-312500 GCA_036877525.1 Chromobotia macracanthus | reverse complement strand
AGAACTGCAGTGTTTCAAACAAACATGACAGGACATGAGTGAACTTAATAAACCACCTGCAGGAGTTTGAGAGCATGTGGAGAAGAGAAACACACATCTGAACTGTCTCTGTATTAAACCTCTTTTTATTATACATTTAAGAACTGTGTATTAGTACCCTTTTAAATCACAATCAACAATGCCTAAACGTCATTAAAACGTTTGTCTGGTTTAATATAATAGAACAATAGATATAAATGAAGACAGAAAGAATGTGATACATTACATTATGATTATTGGTGTGTCAGATATTGTTGAAATAAGGTCGAGTGTTCAGACAGGAACAGTTCAGAAGGGTGAGGCACAAATACAAGATAATGTTTCATTAAACAGAAAGCAAAAGTCAACAGTGTACCTTTATTTCTTCTCAGCTAGCTAGAACGTAACAATAGGCAAAAATGCAGGTATTCTTTTAAGCATACATTTCAAGCATAAAGCATTATACAAAAAAACAAGTAAATATACTGAGAGAAAATCTCATACACAATATTCAGTGACTTAAATCACAAATAAATTAAGCAGAATCTTCAAGGATATTGTGTGATTTGCACTTGATTGAATGTATATATTTCACACATTTATAAACAGTGGAATAGATCTATTCATCCATCCAGCAGCTGAAAACATCAAAAACACTTCATAACACCCTCATGTCCTTCTCTTATTCCACTCAGAGAATGTGTTCATTTCTCAAGAGACACAGTGTTACACTCTATACAGTTATAAAGTGGTTTAGAGTATATATAGTCTGATCTAAGCCACGCCTGCGTGCCATCAAAACTAGAGCTCATCTGGTAGAGCAACATGACATTTTTACCGGTTCATAAAACCTACTTTAGCCAAAACACTGGCTTACAGTTTCTGTGAAACCTTTTCCCTCTGGGAAGAGTTTGTTTCTAAAGGGAGGAGATCTTCAGAGCAACCAAACATCAGCCTGAAGTTCCTCATGTATCAGGAGTTTAAAGTCTCTACATTTCAACATAACCCTTCTTCATCAGGTTCGGCTTCAATATACAGTCTCCTCTATCCTCCAACCGGTGGAGTTCTTCCCAAACTTGTAGACAAGTCTCCGGCCGTCCACCCTTTCCAGAATATCTCTCTTGTAGTAATATCTGTAAGAAAGAGAAGATGGTTAGATTATCTTGCTGACCTTGAGCTTACTGTGGTAAATCTTGGATCCCCAAGGAGCATCTCAGACCTCATGGCTCTGCTGAGCTTCTCATACGTCATGCTGCTGTTCTTCTTCTTCTGACCCCACAGTTGAGCAACAGCTTCAGACTTCAAGAACTTGAAGACTCCGTCTCTGCGGTCTTCCCACTTCATCAGACCCTGGTTCTGCTCAGGGTGGATAAGAATGTCCCTGATAAACTCCCACAGGTGGGTTCCTCTCGGGGCTGGAAGACAGCAGCAGTAAACAGTTTAGTACAGATGGTTTCACTTCATCACCCACTGATGTGTTTATAACATTAAGTGTTTCAGTCTGAGTCATATGGACTTACCATGTTTGCTTTTTTTGGACTCAATGTAATGATCGAACCCTCGGCTCTGTTTTGGAGGTCGTCCTCTCCCCCTCTTCCTGGCTGGTTCTGGTTCTTGTTTCACAAAGTTCTCTGTGGGAAAAAAACAAATCAAATCAAACAAAAACAAATGTTAGATGAGTTTTGTCTGAAGCCTTGTGCAGTTCTGCCCAATTCACTATTTCTGCTTGTAATGTGAATGGTCTGTACAAACGTACTGTAAAAACAAACTGTTGACTGTAAAAACGTACTGGTTTTGATGATCTCTGAGTATTCTGGGTCAGAATCACTGCCACTGTACTCCGGTGAGCTTGAGTTCAGTAAACTCCCTGAAGAAACATCAGGAGAGAGAATTCAGACCCCAAAATCTTTATTTATAGAGGATGTTTGAAATGAAACGCTTGGAAATTAAAGTTAAGTGAGTTAAGTTCAGAAGTTAGAAAGCAAGCGTCACATACTGTTGTGAGAGCTCTGCAGACTCTCGGATAGAGAGTCGTAACCATGGTCACTCTCTGGAGTCAGGCGGTTTTTGTAGTCATTGAAGTAGCTGTAGTCAGGCTCTGATCTGTCTGCAGATATACATTTCAAACATTATTGATAGCTTGGACTGCTGGGTATTAAGATATGTGCAGAACTAGCTGGTTTTGTGATGGTAATCAAACAAGAGAAAATGATTCTTACCTGTGTGAACGACCACAGTATCCAGCAGTGGGCCCAGACCGGGCTCACTCATGAAAGGGAGCGAGCTCTGCAGGATGGTGTCCAGAAGGTTGAATTCAGATTCGCTTAGAACGGGGTTCTCAGAAACATCTGTAGCTGCAGATACAGATGAAATTAAGGGTTTATTAAGGTGTATTCAGGCGACTTGATCAGAAAACTGATAAACAAATTCAGTATGTGAGCAAATTCTGTCCTGTTGCTCACCATATCTGGCTTTGAGGCTCTCCAGATTGTTGTGGAGTACATTTCCGAGCACGACCCCAAACAAACCCATCAGAGATTCTTTGGACATCGTACACAGCGTGGGTCCATCCATGCTGCAGTAGGCCATATTCAGCAGACTGGCATCAAATATGTTCTCCTCCACATGATATGCGATCCACTCCAGAACGTTCTGCCTGGTCCATGACTGTGGATTCACCTGGTGCCAGGGGCCTGCTGGAGAACAAATTCAAAGAAAGTTCAGCCTCATTCTCACCTGTGCAGGTACTGACATCATGTAATCACTGTTTCAATGACAGATCATTTCTCGTCCCATCTACAACCCCCCACCCCCATAACTTGACGTATGTCTCAGTGGAGACGCCCCTAACAACAGAAGAATACACGCTCAGGTTTAGTGCCTCCAGGCCAGCGTTTCTGTTGTGTGCTTAACTGTTGTGTTCACACCACAGAGGTTTTGATCACTGTCAACAATGAGCGCCTTGCCAAAAGACCGAAACCAAAGCGTTTCTGTGCGTCTGCTGCAGGCCAAGTTAAACATTCCCTGGGTTAATGATTCAGAAACGCAGGTCAGACTGCAGGGAGAAGAGCTTATCAGTGTGTCTGGACGCTCAGTTGGGTTACGAGAATCACTGAGAGCATGTGATACGCAGGCATCAACACTAACTGGGGCACACCAAAAGATCGGCGAGTGTATGTGTGAGGGCTCTTACCCAGAGTGTTGTTGAAGCTGAGCTCAGACAGTTGTGGAGGTCTGGGGGCCGTGGGCACTGCCAGGCTCAACAAGTTGGGCTGAGGTTCAGACGGGTACAGGTTGGCATTTGCATTGTTGAGAATTCGACTGAGATCGTTTGACGCCATTCGATTTTCTGCGAAGATAAAAAATACATTTGCATTCATTCTATGGCAGATGCTTTAATCCAGAGCGGCTTAGAGTGGATTCAAGATACACATTTTATCAGTATGTGTGTTAACTGGAAATCGAACCCACAACCTTTGTGGTGCTAACACAATGCTCTACCATTTGAGCTACAGGAACACAATGCAAAAGTTTAGTTAGATTTGTTCACATTTTATTTTAAATTATGTTTTTTTTAAAAAATAAACAAAATAAAAGAGAGGAATTGACATCACTGTTTGTTAGTGGTTTTCAGAACAGAATCATTATGTTTACCTGCTGTGGAGAGCTAAAGCAGTTCAGTTTCCAGGTGAAGTTCAGAACGTTTCGGCTGTAATAATCCAGGTTTTATCTCAGTGATGTTTAAGTTGCTCTTGTGTGGTTTGCTGACACACCTGCCGCTGCTGAATTATATAAATTGGTAAAGGGGGCGTGACCAGGTGAGACAGTAAAGAGGCGGGGTTAGGTAAGCATGGCTGATGGGAGGGGGAATTCCAGCGTGTCTCTCTCTCTGTTTTTCTGTCCTCCTTAACGTTTTACTAAGAACAGATTTGAAAACCTTGAAACATGACAATGAAACTTGACATGGCAGGTTAGTGCAATGAGTAAAAACACATGTAGAGATAACACCAGTGAATTCAACATCACACACCCACAATTAATCAGCTCTTCTCCCTCACACACACTTTTTCTATTGAGTCTGGCTGTATAGAAGCTACTGATACATGTAGCTGTTCAGAACCGTGTGTGTTTCTATATTTAGACAGTTGAATGATCTTCAGTGAGACAGAAGGGATTTTTTATCAGATCTGTGTGTGGGAGATCTTCATCGTCTGTGATGTTCTTCATCAGTTTTTAGGTTTCTCCAGCTCTTATCAGTTTACACAGCTGGAGCTTGTTTTCTATTTCTGCTTGACATCACGTGAGTGAACATGAAGGAAAGATGTCTTGGAATGTTAATGAACAGGTTTGAATCAAGATGAATTTCCATGAACAGAGCTTTCTCTGTCTCTCTTTTGTCTTACATCACGTTGATTGACTGAAGACCAAATAAAGGTGACAAGTGTGTGTGTGTGTGTGTGATGTGACCTGATTCAATAAGCATCAGCTGCTGTTTTCAGTCTTGAGAAGTTTTATGAGGTGAGATCATCAATAACACTTCACAGCAGGAGAAAACTGGGGTTGGTTTGGGTTAGTCTGCAGTCATTAACTTTATATCTAAACAACAGATGATATGAGCTCATTTACAACACTGACTAAACATGAGTGTGTATGTTTTTGGGCATCAAATGATATATAATAGTAAAGACACTGAGGAGTCTTTTAATATAAAACTAAACATACATTGCATGTTAAATATGCAGAAGCTGCCAGGAAAGGGCTGGTCAAGGCTGGTTTGGGTAATTATCATAATCATCTTAATTTTAGAACAACAGAGATCATTGGGAAGTTCTAAGCATGATATAACTAATGTGTCTCCACAATTCAAATTCAGTTCAAATAAACAGTACACAACATCTGCATGAACAAAATTCAGAAAGCAGGGGTAAAAAATGCCATTAGATCAGGTTAAAACCCTAGAGGTCAACCTGTGTCTGTGATACTCAGCTGAGGTCGAGTTTTGTATTGACCACATCTAGTAAAGCATGAAGGTCAATGATAGCAAGAGAGAGATAAAGGAGATTCCACCTGCCCAAGATCCTGCACACACACACAAGTTATCATAACACACTGTATTATTAAGTAAATTAGTGTTGCATTTACAGCTGAAAAGCCCCTGAGATTCTCACTGTGAGATCTGCACTCAAACGCCATCACAGCTGCACACTGATGCCACCAAGTGGAGATATCAACTCAACTCAACTGCTAAAAGAAACGCTTGAATCAAATACTGTTTGACCATGTATGTACCACCACAATATTGTTTCAAGGGCTACCACATTTATCTATAAGATTTTGAGCACAGTTTAAGACTTTGTTGATATTCCTTCTGAAACTCTAAAATGAGATAAGTGTGAGATTGCTTGTTCTCAGGAGAAACATCTAAATGTCTCCATTGAGCTTCTGTTAACCTCATTTCTAATTCTTCTTTCTTACGAGTCAGTTTTCAGCTTTGTGAAATATATTCAGTATTGACAGCTCTCACTGAAGAGACAGCGTTCATCAAAACCTGAAGTAGATCTTCTTAACCTCTGATGGCATGCTCCTCACAACCTCTTAAACATCTTGTTAGATTTCCTTCAATTTGTCATTCCTTCTTTTTATAGAAGAGACCAGCAGCTGCTCCCCGACCCCCCCATACACACACAGTCTGCAACCCCCACTGGCCCGGGTTTCTGTCCTGAACACACACTCTCGTCCTGTTATAAATACTGAAGTGTGTGTGTGTGTGTGTGTGTTCAGTATCTGTGATGGCTGACAGAAAGAGCAGCTCGGGCTCTCGCCCGACATTCAGGAGAAAAGAGAGCACAGAACCCGAGGTGAAGAAAGATGAGAAAACCCCTAAAGAAGGAGAGAAACCAGAGGTGAGCGAGATGGAGACGCCGATGGAGAACGGAGCATCTGCAGCTGCCAGCAATGGAGAGAACACAGAGAAACCAGAACCCATGGAGCTGCCCCCGTTTGAGATCATCACAGGGTGAGTCTGAAGAACATCACAACTTCTCAAAGCATGTCCATATTTTAGATAGTATTGACTGTTCTGTCATTTTCTCTCGCTAATGTCATTCCTCACCTTCATGTCTTTCTTCTGTGGAAGACAATGAGATATTTAGTGTTATGGTCAACTGATCTTTTCTACAATAAGAGCATACAGTGAGACTCTACAGTAGAGCAGATAGCCCAACCCCCTCAAGATCACCACTGACAGCCTGTGATGGGTCTCGCTGTGTGTGTCATCTATAGCTTTCAATATAAAGATTCCAGTTAGAACAATAATAATAATAAAGAAATTAATGACACTAAAAGTGAGCTGTTCAACTAATTTCATTTGAAGGAAATTTAATGAGAAATGTTTTTGGTATTTTAAGATGACTTTAGGGTCTTCTCAGGGGAAACATCTGAGAAGCAGGAGAAATCTCCATTTACTCTTCATTTAATCTCATTTCTGTCTAGGAGAAACAGTCGAGACATTAGCTAGATTTCATCTGTGGTGATTTGTTTCTGATGGAAGAGATTCATTGAATTATGCTGACACAAATGTTGTGAATGGTTGAGGATCATCAACAGCAGGTGCAGATTACAGCTGGATCAGGTTGATTTGGCAGCAAACACAATACAGTTCTTCATGTGGGTCACAATCTAAGAATAAAGTGGTGCTGCGGGTATTTATAACCCTGTCAGCCAGTGAAGAGGTGTTAAAAACAACCCCACCAGAGACTGCTGGCAAACGTCACATCAGATCTGCAGTTCTGTGCTCTTTATACCCTGTCATGTAGCTTTGAGATTATGTCAGTAATATTATGTATGTTAGTAATATTACCTTCACTGTTTTGAGTCTTTTTTTAACTCAAAGTATCTGCTAAATGAAAAATCTGAACTTTTGATTGATCTTCATCAAGTTTCAAATAAAAATAAATAAATGATGAATTAGCGTTTAGAGTATTTCATTTACTCAACACAGTGAAGAGAGTGATTTTATGAGGTAAAATGGGAGATTTGAGCTAAAATACCTTGTGGTGTCTCAGTAGAGGGCGCTGTGCTGATCTGAGGTTAATGGCTGTCATGTGTCTTCAGGAATCGCATGGATCCTTTCTTCTTCAAGTTCCAGTATAAGAACGTGGAATACTCGTCCGGACGGAATAAAACTTTCCTGTGTTATCTGGTAGATCAAGGGCCCGGGGCCGATGGGCTCCTCAGAGGCTACATAGAAGACGAGCACTCAGGCTCACACGCAGAGGAGGCGTTTTTTCAGCAGGTCCTGCCCAACTATGACCCAGCCTGCAAATACACCATCACCTGGTACGTGTCGTCCAGCCCGTGTGCAGCTTGCGCCGGGAAGCTGGCCGAGATCCTGAAATCTCGGAAGAACATCCGTGTGTCCATCTTCTCAGCTCGGCTGTTTGAGTGGGAGGAGCCTGAGATCCAGGCCGGGCTGAAGTTGCTGGCGGCTGCTGGCTGCAAACTGCGAATGATGAAGCCATTGGATTTCACCTACACCTGGGACACGTTTGTGGAGAACGATGACCAGCAGTTCATGCCGTGGGAAGACTGCCAGGAAAACTATGAGTACTATCAGGAGAAACTGGCCAACATTCTGCAGTGAGACAGAGTAAGACGACAGTCACTACAAACAAACACAAACATTTACCTGCCAGTTCAGAACTGCTGGATGATAAACACACATATGATGAAGTTCTTGTTTTTGTTAGATTAAGAATGTTTGTGATGGTTATAAACACAATTGTCTTCTTACTGCTACAAAAACCAGGTAAAACCAGCTAAGGCTGGTGAAGTTGTTTTTAGAACAGCTAGCTGGTTTGGTCAGGAGCCTCCAGCAGATAAATCAAGATGTTTCACCAGCTTTAGTCAAGTCAACAAAGATGGTCTACCAGGTCAGCTAGACCTACTAGACCAGCTAATGACCAGCTTGGATCATCTAGAACCCATGTAAAACAAGAGACCATCTGAAGCTGGATCTGAACACTGTATTCTAGATACTGTTAACCTGGAGAAAGCAAATATTATCCCAGAGATAATGTTCAATCGATCAACCTCACACTGTCTGTCTCAAAACAGTAAACTGACTCTGTTTACATTGACAGTTTGTCTGTAAAAACATCATTCTGACCTCAGTGGAGCCTCACAGATGTGAAATTGGAGACAGGCAGAAAATTTGTTAATCATCAAATGAAAACCATAAACATAAAACATAAAAATATACTCACATTTCTTCACTTGATTTCCCCTCTGTCAGCCACCTTAAATGAAAATTGAGCTAGTGCCAGTGCATTCTGGGATTGCTTTATGCTTTAAGGAGAAAACTTCAAACATAAAGACTTTAAACTTTAATCAGAATTAGACGTCTCATTATGTTGCCTAATTTCACTACCTTCTGTCTGAGACAGCCACAGCCAAATGAAGCACAATCTAGCTGGACAGCACACTGAGCTTCAGGTGTCGAGCTCTCTGTCTGTCTCTCTGTCTGTCTCTCTGTCTGTGTAGCTCATGTTCTCTGGTATCCTGGCAGCATTTCATGACTCAGATGATCTCAGTTTGTTGGCAATTCCACAAACTCTCTTGAGTTTCTGGGTCGTGGTGTTCTCCGAATGATGACACACTGAAACAGATTTGAGAAAAACACTTCCTCACTTTTACATTAACGCTTTGACATTTCTCTCTTTTGCAGGATAATGAAGTGACAGCTGACGCTTTCCAAAAGTGAAGAGAGAGAGAGTGAGTGAGTGAGTGAGTGAGTGAGTGAGAAAGACCTGTGTGAAGGTTTTATGTCTGTGTTTGAACTATAAGAAACCTGTGATAAAGATACAGATTCCTGAATAATATTATGTTCTGTGAGGTTATACAACAATTAACAGGATGACTAAAATTTGTGCTGCTTAATAATAAGTTCTGTACTTTGAATGAATTGCTTGTCATATGCTCGGTTCACTTTTCTCTGGTGCATCACATTTCATTGAACCTGTGATGGTTTGTGATTAACTGAGAGGGACTGTGATCACCTGTGATGAACTGTGATCATCTGTCACAGGACTGGACTGTGACAAACTTCAGATTCATTTAATATTTTATTGGTTGATGCTGGTCAGAGCACAAATTCACACTGACAACTGTCAAATAATCCATTTATTTTTATTGTAATTCACATTAAATCACCATTAATAGATTTTTAAAATTTTAATGTTTTCAATATCTTGTTTTGGTGTGTGATGGCTCATTTTATGAATTAACTGTGAGAGTAAATGTTAAAATGTAAAAACAAATATTCACAACATGTAACCTGTTCTGATGTGTACAGCAGTTTACATAAAAGCTTTTTTAACTACATGCCATAAATTAAACACAATCTGTCAAAAGCATCAATATAAAAAAATAAAACAGAGAAACAAATGTACAAACCAAAACTGATGAGGAATGAAGATCTGTTCTTCTTCTACGCTGTTTTTGGACCGTGGTTTTAACCAGGGTACTCTGACAATATAATGATAATATAATGTTTTAAGTACTCTGGAGTACTATGTAAATAATTATGCACCATCACTGCAGGGCTTTTATCAGGCAAAAACAAACACGATTATTGTCAGGTGAAGATCGGACGCAACGTGTTGTTAACACTGAAGAACAAAACCGGACTAGCTCACTCCAGTCTTAAGCAACGAAACAATATCATGAGGTGGCGGTTTACAGGAATGAAACGCTTTACGTGTAAAGCGCATTAAACAGTGAGTGAAAACACGGGCGCGGTGGTCCGGGTGAGAGACAGTCGGCGGTGGTTCGGGTGAGAGAGAGTCGGCGGTGGTTCGGGTGAGAGACAGTCGGCGGTGGTCCGGGTGAGAGAGAGTCGGCGGTGGTCCGGGTGAGAGAGAGTCGGCGGTGGTCCGGGTGAGAGACAGTCGGCGGTGGTCCGGGTGAGAGAGAGTCGGCGGTGGTTCGGGTGAGAGACAGTCGGCGGTGGTCCGGGTGAGAGAGAGTCGGCGGTGGTCCGGGTGAGAGACAGTCGGCGGTGGTCCGGGTGAGAGACAGTCGGCGGTGGTTCGGGTGAGAGAGAGTCGGCGGTGGTCCGGGTGAGAGAGAGTCGGCGGTGGTCCGGGTGAGAGACAGTCGGCGGTGGTCCGGGTGAGAGACAGTCGGCGGTGGTTCGGGTGAGAGAGAGTCGGCGGTGGTTCCGGGCGGTGGCGCTATTTCTCTCCGAGCCCGGCGGTCAGGTGAGCTCTGTACATGTCCCTCAGCAGCGTCTCCAGCGCCCTCCTGCGGCCGCTTCTGTCTCCTCCGGGTCGCGGGAGCTCCACCTGCGGTCCGGCTCGTCGGCGGTCCGGGTGCGCGCCTGCGCAGTGTGAAGCCCCTCGATCACGCTGGAGAGCCAAATCAGCCTCTTCAGACTCTGGATGCAGCGCCCGCGGTCATGCATCAGCTGGTGCTCTGAGACTGCACGTCTGCTGGGCAGAGACTTCATCACTTTACCTCTGATGAAGTAAATCACAAAAGAAATACAACGTAGTTTTTAATATAATTTAAATAAATATATTTAAATAATGCTTTTGTTTATACAATAAAAAATAAAGTCCAACGTAATCACCCCATGGTTGTCACATCCTAAGGATTAATTTAATAAAGCAAAGACAGACAGATAAACAAAATATATCTTGTACAATGTACATGATATAACAATAAACATTAGGAATCATTTACACTAAACTCATTGACTCAGCCCTGATCTTGATCACCTCATATCTGATCTGATGATGTGTTTGTAGATGTTTGTGATGAGGAGCTTTACCTTTCATTCTCTTGGCACCGCACGGTCGTCAGCACCATCAGGATCAAGACAGCCAGAAGCTGCTGGGAACGTTGATTCAACATCATCCACAAACACGCTGAGAACAGAGACATTATTCACACATGGACCAACAGCACAAGAAAACTTCAAAAACAACATCCTCAGTTCATTAAAATCTTCATCTGACTGAATGCAGTTTGAGAAGTACTTACATTATCTCTTTCTCTCGGACAGTGAGACAGCTGTCTGTTCTCCTGCTGTCTGCAGATGTTTGACTGACACACAGTCACTCCTCAGCATTTATATACAACCCTAACATTCCAAAGACAGGAAGTGATGTCACAGTCAGACTTTAGAGGATACGGTCATGAAGACGTCTCGTCATGCTGGGCACCCAATTATCAGACAAATATGTTTCAGTCTGTTTCACAGAATCATTTATAATGGATTTATCAAACGAGTGATAAACGTGTAGATTAAACCTTGTTTCATTTGACAGTGTGTTCTCACTGTGTTCAGTGACACCTGGGACTGAGTTTTTGGGGCCATTTGCTCTGCAAACTCAAACCAGAAAATGTAATTTTGCTGAGAAAAGCATCTGACTGTATTTTTATCTGAAATAAAGATGAGGAAAGAGTCTCAGAGAAGACTCAGAGGCTCTGACAAACTCTTTTTTGTAGGAAGGTGTTTTGTTAGATGAAATCAAATGAGGAAAAATCCAAGACAACTTTTAGACACTCAAGCTGTCTGTGTCCATAAAAAGGTTTTGAATTGTCCTTCCAGTTAAAATACCTTTTCATGGGAACTTCAGGACCCTGTGAGATCATCACTGTGATTCCACAGACCAGCATCTGTCATCACCATAGCAGCATGTCCTGCATGTGGTTTCTGTAGGTGAGAAATGCAGCTCTGCTGGTGTTTGAGGGGGATGCAGATGTCTCCACACTCATTCCTGCACAGTCAAACATTTCTGACTAGCAACTGCCAGTTTTCCAGAAGATGACAAGCCCTCATAACGTCTGTAAAGGGAAAGTTCAGCCAAATGAAAAATGAACATTTTGTTGCCATTTACCATCATTTTAAACCCCACAGTTTCACACAGTTTGTTTCTATGTAATGAAAGCACACAGTGAAGAAATGCTCAAAAATAATGAGAAAACACCATAAAGGCCCAATATAATTGGACTATGAACGTGTGCTATGCAGATATACACAAATGTAAGTTGCACTTCACTGAACATCATTTAATTCACTGAACATCAACCTCTATACATGTGATTTCCTGCAGTTTGAGTGACTCTCAGAGTCCTCTCAGATGAGGCTCGCTGTGATGAGATCCCGTCACAGACCTCTTCTGCAGACTGCAGACGCCTCACCTGCCAGGACTCCGCCCGCGCGCTGTGCGTGGTGACGTAGGTGGTGACGTCTCCTTTGTTACGGCACTGCATTCGGATTTCCGCGCTGCGCCATTTCGGCCGTAGGTTTGATCCGGGAGTCCCACAGAAACACGATCGTCACGGTAAACGCGTTTTATTCGCTCATATTACAACACAGTGTGCGTGTGTTGTTTGTTATGATGTTTATGCATCGCACTCACGCGGCTGTTTTGCCCGATTTCTGTTTTTTATAGGCCGCCATTTTACTGTTGACCCACATTAGCCGTTAGTTGCTAACAGTGAGCGTTTCAATCTCTTGATTAATTTAATTATAATCGTGTCATGTTTACAGTAAATAAAAACCATGTATTCGCTGTTAATAAATGATAGTTAGAGTTTCAGCACGTGTTTGTGTGAGGATTTCGCGTGCACACATGCGCCATTTGAACAGCAATAAAAGCAAAGACGGATGGATGGATGGATGGATGGATGAATGAATGAAATGCCTTTAGGGAGAAAACGTGTCTTGTTGTTCTGCTTAAATGTTTCCGTGTTAGGTGTTTATTATTTCTCTGGGTTATGAGCTCATGCTGCTGGTGTAATACGGAGGAACATTAAAACACTAATACAGAGTCAAAGTACCAAAACTGGGTGAGATGTGACGCTGTCCGCTGCTAACAACACCCGCATCGCGTTGTGCTCGTGTACAGTTATTTGTCTTGTGAATAAATCACTTTCACTGAAGCTGAGAGGGGACAGTCACCCTGTTTAAAGCATCACAATGTCTCCAACACACTGAAGATCGCTGCCAGTGCTGAGTGACTTTATTCATGGGTGGATCTGATGAGACCTGAGAGTTTCATAGTGTGTTGTGATTTATTTAACATGTATTGTAATACAAAGCAGCAGCAGCTACCTGAACACACAGTTAATGCCTACATTTCTGTTGACAGCTACAGGGAATTCTAAAGACAAGGAATGTTTAGACTGTTTTTCTGTGTGTTTTCATGCAGAAGTCTGTTTTTTGTCCCGTAGGTCCAGTCATGCATCGCGATTGTCCTCTGGACTGTAAGGTGTATGTGGGGAATCTGGGGAACAATGGCAACAAGTCAGAGCTAGAGAGGGCGTTTGGGTACTACGGGCCCCTGAGGAGCGTTTGGGTGGCCAGAAATCCTCCCGGTTTCGCGTTTGTAGAGTTTGAAGATCCTCGTGATGCGACAGACGCAGTCAGAGAGCTGGACGGGCGGTGAGTCTTGTGATCAGTGAATTATGATTTATTCCCTAAAAGGCTGTGTTTATACAGCGTAATGCTAATGAATTCACGTAACGTCCTGAAACAAGTCTGTACTTGTTGTTTCTCTTCAATTGTTAAGTAATCTGAGGAGATGCCGGCACATATTGTGGACTTTTTCAGCATTAAAAACCCTGATAATGTCCATGTTCAACTGTCTGAATGAGTGATGTCATAATGCAGGACTCTTTGCGGTTGCCGAGTGAGGGTTGAGTTGTCCAACGGTGAGAAGCGAACTCGTAACCGGGGGCCGCCTCCTTCTTGGAGCCGACGCCCACGTGATGACTACCGCAGACGCAGCCCACCTCCCAGACGCAGGTAAACCTTTCTTGCTGTTCAGGTGTCTGTGTTGGATCAGAGGTTACTAGTGGGTTTCCACTCCCCTGATGGACACGGAGGCCAACGTTCCTTGCTGGGCTGGTTCTGCCGCGTGTCTGCTGGAGATTGTTTGCTCCTCCATCTTCATTTTCATTGATAATCATTGAATAGTGAACACAACTCGTACGTTATCGTGCTGCTCAAATTATTCTGGATGATCATGATATTGGTAAACTGTTTAATGGCAAACCTGATCATGACTAGAGAGAACAATAACGATACTGCAGGCCTGCAGACGTTTCTCATGTATAAAGTGTTCATTAGAAAAAAAACTTTGAATTGGAACTCAAAGCCCAGTTGCTAGTCTTGAGTAATCAAATAGATAATCCAGACTGTTAATGGTTGGAATGCAATCTTCTGTTGACTTAAATAAAGGTTGTTTTTTTTCTTTTATCATCTATATTAATAAAAATGAACCCCGTTGCAGAGTCACCACCATGCCTCTCCTCACCACCCTCTGAGTCAGTCTACTAGTCCTCTTTCAGCATCATGTGACCAGCGTGCCCCAATCAGCTGGCTGGGTTTGTTACATGACCCAGGCATGGCCAGTCATCAGGTCGCACCAGCCCATTGGTTCCTGAGCATGCCGTTCTCAGCTCCTCCTCCAACCTTAACACCCAATCGGCAGCGACCCACTTCACATTCCTGATCAATCAGCGTTAAACGTTTCCCAATGTCTACACTACAAAGCACCAGCAACAGCCTTCAGCTAAGCAATAAAAGCAGGAAAAATCCACTACATCCAGCCCCCCATCCGCAAGCCAGCTAATCAGCTCGCAGCATCTGGCCTGCACTTTCCCGCCAATTCTGCTCCCTGGCTGCCAGCCGCCTCCCCTTCGTCTTTTCTAGCTTGTTGAAAACCAAAAGACTAGTAAGTTTTTCCTGCTTCATACAGTTTAATGCTGCATACAGATGTAAGATGAGGAGAAATCTCCTGTTCAGTTGAATCAGACAGGGTTGGTATAAAATCTTCTACAAACTCCTGAAGGGAGAGAGATGTTAAGCTAGGGTAAACAGACTGATGGGGAGCCCAAACGGAGGTACAGGTTACATAAGAAACATGGGCTTTCAAAGCTCTTCTTGGTTTGTTTCACTGTCTCCATTCTGTTGGTTTGTTTGCTGTGTGTTTCCAGTGAATTCTCCTCTTAGTGCACTGTAAGACTCTAGTACAGAGCATAACTCGATAGTTTGATCAGACCAGTGTCACAAGGTTCTCCAAACCCTCATGTGTTGTGAGATCTCTGCAGCAGAGCAGATCTCCACTCCACCCCTGTATCAGGGCGGTGTTGAGTTTAGACAGGCTGGAGATTCAGGAGTTTAAAGATGTGCGCAGGTGTTGATTGGTGTATTCACTCTGCTTCTTTCCTCTTCAGATCTCCCAGGAGGAGAAGCTTCAGTCGTAGTCGTAGCAGGTGAGTTCCCCTCCATTCAGTTCAGCAGTTTCTGCCGGTCAACATTCTGGATACAGGAAATGTTTCTCTAAACAGTTGAACCAAACATTTAGGGCAAAAGACGCCAAACATTTTGAAGGCTCTCGCATGGATTGCTTCACCACTTCCAGAACCTTGTCTTATTCTGTGGAATTATTTTGATGAATCAGCTCTTGCTAAGTTTTGCTTTCTGGATTCTCTCTCCAGATCTCTTTCCAGAGAGCGCAGAAGGGAAAGATCTCTGTCCCGTGACAGGAACCATAAGCCCTCACGATCTTTCTCGCGCTCAAGGAGGTGAATGTCACATTTCTTTACATTTCTATCTAGATGTGTGTGTATATAAACAACTGGATCTTGTTTCTCTGTACAGTCGTTCCAGATCTAATGACAGGAAATGAACATCATGATGGAACCTCGACAGTTCAAACATCTTAACTTCAATTTAAAGACTTTATGCCCCAGAAATTGTTTGTGTATCCTGTGGTTTGATTGTTTTTTTTTACCCATCAGTTATTTTAGCGATTCATTTGTTTTCTGTGGGTGGGTTTTGTATTCTTTTGTATGTTAGCAAGTGTGACGCTTCACACTCGTCATTCCATCTCACACACTTATCTCTTTGTTTTGGTAGAGGAGCAGGAATCTTGAGTGTAAAGGGTTCTCAGGCTCTGATTGAAATCTGATCTAGTTTCTTTAGTCTGATCTCCCTGTGAGGATTTTGTTACTGTTTGATCAGGGCCACAGAGGTGGGAGGTGTAATGGCACTATGAAAACAGCAGGGGTGCAAAGAAGAACAGCTTTCATGAGTTTCTTCCCTTGTAGTGTTTGAACTCTTTAATGTTGATGTAAATTAAACCTCATTACAAAATCCCCTTTGCCTCCTGATTATTTTCTTACATTTTAAAGTGTGTGTTAAAATATCCAATGCAGTGACACTGAAACATTATGTGTAACTAAAGTGAATAAATACTAAAGACTAATCTTTTGCTATAGAGAAAACCAGCTGAGGCCCTTTAAATCTTAGTGCTTACCACTCTGCTTTCATCTAAAGTGATGAAATGTAAGTAGTACTGAGTAGGTTTGTTGTGGTACCAGCAGAAGATTACAAATTGAAACTGTTCTGTTTGAATTTCATATAATGACCCTCACTGTGCATAAACTGACAGACTCCACCCTATATATTGTGATTGTTCCACTGTGATTTCTGCACATCACAGCTGGGTGTTATTAGCAGCATGTATTCTGTGTTATTCAGTACATTTCGATAAATAATCTAGCCAAACTATTATGATAGACACACACAGGATGGGTTTACAGATGGCTCTGATGGTGTGATTGCAGATATTCATTGATATGAATAAACCTAAAGGCTGAAGATTTAAACCCTAACCTTAAATGTACCATTGAGTACATTTGAGTTTTGATGAGTTTTCACTCCAGCTGGACTGAACATCAGAAAGGTCTGTCTCTTTTTGAAGAAAGTGTTTTTATGTTGACATCACATCATGACCTCTTACGTAATCCTGAACTTGTGAAATGTTGTGTCACACACCTGTAACAGGTGTGGATGCTTCACACACACCCTCAGTAAATCGCACTCATCTGAGGGGGTGATGATGGATGTTCCTCTGAGTGGATCACAGATTTCACCAGTTACCTTCAGATCATGAAGCCTGACGTTTCTCTCCATTTATATGAGTTCATACATCTGCATGTGTGAGTCTTGTATTCATTAATAACACGCCAAAAAGTAAAAAAAAAAAAAAAACAGTATGAATGAACAAGTTCTACCCTCAAAATTACACGCCACTTCACCTCGCATTATTTAACGCTCCGTGACGTCACGACCTGAGTCGCCGTGGCAACCGAACCCGCGGCCGCAGCAGTGACTCCCGCCAGAGCACAGCACACACTACTGAAGATCAGCAGTGAAACTAACGGCGTGTTCGTGTAGTCAGATGGAAATACCACGGTACCTGGATAAATGCACACGGGGTTTTCGTGGTTCTATAACAGGAATATAATACTGCAGAACTTCGTCATGAGCTCGGGCTGCGGGCGGGGCTCGTGTATCACTCTGAAAGAGTGAATATAGTGATCAGAGTGCTAATCATATTACATGTTCTGTACACACGACACAAGCATGTACGACTCTGATGAACAGTTAAGCTTTATGTATACAATAAATACAAGGTACTCTAGTTGACGCTAACATAAATGGTCAAACTGGTTATGACTTCAACCTGGATTATATTCATTAGAAACGTTCATTTAAAATTGAAGTGTGGTTATTTTGGGCGAGTCACGATTTTTATTTAGAACTTTCTAAACATGAAACATTAAAGCCATCAGAAAAAAGAGTAAAGTAAAATATAGTAGTATAAAGTAAATATAGTATAAGTATTGACGGAATTTTGGAAATTATGAGAAGTAAAATTACACCAATAAAAAAGTTTTTTTATTCACTTGCTCACTAATATTCCAGAAGACGAACAGGGAAAGTTTTGATCTGTGACGCAATTCCACGGGAATTTCCTCAGCGTGCGCGTCCCCGCTGCACACGCGCTCACGTGTTGTCATGTGTTTACCGGGCTCAGTACACGTGCAGTGCCCCGTAAACCCCGCCCACTCCCGGACACGCCCACCGAAGTTCATAAAAGTTCGTGAAGTCCGTCGGCGCGGTCAGAAGTTGAGATGCTCAGTGTGAGAGGGGCGGTTCTCGATGCTTTCCCCTGAAGACTGAGTCTGAATCAGCATCTAACGCGACACGATTTCAGGATCACGAAGGGAGCTTCTGTCTCAAAGCTGTTACCATTCTTCGGAATCTGAAAACATGTAAGTTGCTTGTCTGTTCCCCGTTCTGCGCGTGTGTTTGTTGTTTAATAACAACATCACAGTACCGTGTGCTTTATTCACACTTTAAATAGAGCTGAAGAGTGACTGATGTGTGCTCGAGTACAGTAAGCGTCACGTCACGTCTCGTCGTTATGTTTGTGTCGTTTTAACACGGTATGAAGAGCAACATCACAGTACCGTGTGCTTTATTCACACTTTAAATAGAGCTGAAGAGTGACTGATGTGTGCTCGAGTACAGTAAGCGTCACGTCTCGTCGTTATGTTTGTGTCGTTTTAACACGGTATGAAGAGCAACATCACAGTACCGTGTGCTTTATTCACACTTTAAATAGAGCTGAAGAGTGACTGATGTGTGCTCGAGTACAGTAAGCGTCACGTCACGTCTCGTCGTTATGTTTGTGTCGTTTTAACACGGTATGAAGAGCAACATCACAGTACCGTGTGCTTTATTCACACTTTAAATAGAGCTGAAGAGTGACTGATGTGTGCTCGAGTACAGTAAGCGTCACGTCTCGTCGTTATGTTTGTGTCGTTTTAACACGGTATGAAGAGCAACATCACAGTACCGTGTGCTTTATTCACACTTTAAATAGAGCTGAAGAGTGACTGATGTGTGCTCGAGTACAGTAAGCGTCACGTCACGTCTCGTCGTTATGTTTGTGTCGTTTTAACACGGTATGAAGAGCAACATCACAGTACCGTGTGCTTTATTCACACTTTAAATAGAGCTGAAGAGTGACTGATGTGTGCTCGAGTACAGTAAGCGTCACGTCTCGTCGTTATGTTTGTGTCGTTTTAACACGGTATGAAGAGCAACATCACAGTACCGTGTGCTTTATTCACACTTTAAATAGAGCTGAAGAGTGACTGATGTGTGCTCGAGTACAGTAAGCGTCACGTCACGTCTCGTCGTTATGTTTGTGTCGTTTTAACACGGTATGAAGAGCAACATCACAGTACCGTGTGCTTTATTCACACTTTAAATAGAGCTGAAGAGTGAGATGTGTGCTCGAGTACAGTAAGCGTCACGTCTCGTCGTTATGTTTGTGTCGTTTTAACACGGTATGAAGAGCAACATCACAGTACCGTGTGCTTTATTCACACTTTAAATAGAGCTGAAGAGTGACTGATGTGTGCTCGAGTACAGTAAGCGTCACGTCACGTCTCGTCGTTATGTTTGTGTCGTTTTAACACGGTATGAAGAGCAACATCACAGTACCGTGTGCTTTATTCACACTTTAATAGAGTGAAGAGTGATGATGTGTGCTCGAGTACAGTAAGCGTCACGTCTCGTCGTTATGTTTGTGTCGTTTTAACACGGTATGAAGAGCAACATCACAGTACCGTGTGCTTTATTCACACTTTAAATAGAGCTGAAGAGTGACTGATGTGTGCTCGAGTACAGTAAGCGTCACGTCTCGTCGTTATGTTCACGTCATTAGTGAGTTTTGTGTCGTTTTAACACGGTA
Source organism: Chromobotia macracanthus (assembly GCA_036877525.1). Classification (NCBI taxonomy): domain Eukaryota; kingdom Metazoa; phylum Chordata; class Actinopteri; order Cypriniformes; family Botiidae; genus Chromobotia; species Chromobotia macracanthus. The sequence goes on along the minus strand of JAZGTH010000071.1, from coordinate 292,854 downwards.
TGAAGAGCAACATCACAGTACCGCGTGCACGAGCTGTTTTCCTCCGGTACACACGAGCTTCACGTTCACGTGGACCGAGAGAACCGAGTGGGCGGGGCTGAAGCTGTCGGTCACTGCTGACCAATCAGGCAGGCGCTCGCTTTCCCGCCACCGTCTTGAAAGTTTTCTGGAAACGAACGGCACGTTCCATCACATCCACCAATGAGAATCCATAACTGTAGTGACGAAACCAGTGACGTGTGGAGTGATGACCTCATCTTAAAACCTGATTTATGAAGATTACAGCACTCTTTATAGACGAAACAAGATTGTAGAACTTTCTGCTCAGATAATATAATATTTGCTTTAATAACTGTTTATAAGTAGCACATATAAATACTTTGTCATTAGTTCTAGTAGCTTTTATGTTGAGCGACTAATAATCTTGCCTTAATTCTCCTGTAGCTCAGTGGTAGAGCATTGCGTTAGCCGCGTAAGAGATCGTGGGTTCGATTCCCAGGGAGTACATGTACTAAGAAAAATGTGTGAATAAATTTGGATAAAAGCGTCTGCCAAATGCGTAAATGTAATCACAAACTTTTGTGCAGCTCATGATGTCCAGAGAAGTGATGTAAAATGGTGTCAACCGCTGGCTGTGTGTTCTGCAGGAATATCTGTTCTGAATCATTGATCAGTGTACTGTTACAGTGTAGTAACTGTGTTGCTGTTCAATCTTTATAGGTTCTCATGCGACCCCAGAAAGTTCCTATGAATTATTGGTTTCCTGAAACTTGCGCTCTCCAAGTTGTCTTAGTGATACCCTGCACAGCACCCATCACACGTGCCTCCTAAATCACAGAGACATCATACTTCATGTCAGTACTTCATGTCCCCGTTTTAAATAATTATTTGTCTGTCATATTTCATGATAAGCACAAAGACTAGTTTTACTTTTAAGATGTTAATGGATGGCAAGATGTTTAAAAAGTGGAAAACTCGTCATAAAAAACAGAAAAGTGTTTACTTAGATATTAATCACAGTTGTACTAAAAGCACTAAATGTCATTACAAAACTATAGTAACTTTGATTGGCCTGGCCTGCAGGCAGTAAGTGTGTGTCCCTCTGCTGCTCACGGGTGTCACTGCAGCAGGAGCAGACAGATCAGAGATCAGCACAGCCACACACTGTTTTCATCTCACTGGTGTTACACTGTGACGTGTATACACTGTTGAGATATTAAATGTAGTGTCATGTTGTTTTAGCATTTATTTGCCTGCTCCTAGCTGCACTGATTTGGATTTTTTAGATAGCTACTCAGAATTTGTCAACAGAAAATATTAACTTACTGACTGTCAGCATATGATGGATAGGCCTGTGATCTCAATATGACCAAATTTTGGTCTGTATATTGATTAACTAAACCCATAATGGTCTCTCTGTCTTTGTCTCTGCAGTGGAAGGTGATGGCGACACACACACGGATCCTACAAGCTCTAGGAAATGGGCCAACGAGGAGAATTCTTTTTGGCCCGGTGGATCGCGAGCAGCTTCAGACGGATTATCATAACTCGCTGCGAATGGACCTAGAAGAAGCGGCACACCGCTGGAACTTTGATTTCATCTCAGAGAAACCTCTGAAGGGTGGAGACTTCCAGTGGGAGGACGTGTCCGGGGTTCGAGTGCCTGTGCTGTACCGCACATGCAAAGTGGAGGAGCAGCCGAGGCCACAGGGAGAACTGGACTGTCTTCCTGGTCCATCTGCTGCTGGGAAAGAGAATGTCCCCAGAACCCCAGAGCGGTTTGCTTCAGTCCCACAAAATATGGAGAAAACACCTGAGAAGAAAGACACACTGAAGAGAAAACAGACGAATATCACAGGTGAGTGGGTGGGGCCAGACGCAAGTACAGGGTGCATCAATAACATCTTAGACTTAAATTTCCCCCAAAATCAGGTATCAAGTTTTTATACTGCCTGTAAATCTTTGATTATTTAAAATAAGTTGAATTTACAAACAGTAATTCAAATGTAAACTTTTAAGATGCATTGCAGTAATGAGAACTTAGTGGATATTTTTGGACACTTTGGACATATAATTGTTATAATAATAACAAGTCTGGACTGAGTGAGTGAACGTGCCTGGAGAGAGCGAGTGAACATGTTTAAAATATTGTTTTTAATTGGCTACTCAGACTCAAAAATTGTTTCTCTTTTGTTTCTACTCAGATTTCTACCAGACAAAGAAGAGACTGGTGGCCACACCCCGAAAATCAGGACAATAACTCACACACACACACACACTCTCAGGAACTCTGTGTGTTAAGTATGAACTCGTATCTTTATTGGAGGAGCACAGATGTGTGTAAAGACACTTTTATTGATGTATAATCTGTAGTTTCTTCACTATAGACCTTCATCTTCCTTCAGCCTTCAGTCATTGTGGTTCTTCAGGGGTTCGTCTGTCTGATCTTTGCTGATTTCACAGACAGTCTTTGATACCCAACCACTTCTGTTCACATTGTCTCCTGTTTGGTGATTGTTTTGTGTTATTTTCTCTTTCATTATGTGCGTTTGGGTCATTCATTCAGTAATTGACCAGGAAATCAGTTCCCCCTTTTTGTGCACTTCATGTTTATATGTTTGTTTGTGGACGGTTAACATTTAAAAAACGTTATGTTTAAGAAATGCCTTAAAATACCATATTCCACAGGTTTATTGTGCAGTGAGGGTGAAGTTTCTATAAAGATGTTAAATGTCTGCAAATATTTCAGAATCTGTTGCAGACCCATCACAGAATTCAGTGTATGTGATAGTTCATATTGAGCACTGATTTTTTTAGTGTACATGTAAAGAAATGTATTGCTTTATTGCACAAATTATGTAGCTACTCTGAAAACTCTAAACAGCCCTTAGTGTCATTTAATTTTATTTATACCTTTAGTTATTTAAGAATCTAACCCTCCATATTAATATTATTATAAATGTAAACCTTGATTAAGCTGCCAACATGTTCTCACATCTGCAATGTTTTAACAACGTAACATTAACATGTTACGTTGCCACCTTTAGGAAACTTGAGCAGAACAAATTTTTCATTCACTTCATTAAACCATTTGTACATTCTGTTGCAATCGCTTCGGTGTGATAATTTAAGCAATGATGGTTTTCCAAAAGCTTTAAACATACATTTGATCCGCTTGTGTTTCATAAATTTGGCCAAATGCAACTTCAGCGTATTTATAAACCATGAAACACAAAAAAAACTCCTTATCAAATATGTAATATCCTGTTAACATATTTTAACATCCAACAATAACATTTGAAGCCAATATAATCGCATCTCATGAGTTTTGCATTGGAGGAAATGTTCCAGTTCTGTGATGCATTTGTATTCTGATGTTTGTAGATTTCTGTAGATCTGTCTGTAAATATGCTGTTCATATCTGAATGATTCTCAGTTAATACTGAATTGCACTCGAGTTGTTTTGAGGAGTGTAGCTGACACAGGTCTGGTATTGTTAAAGAGCTTCAAATATGCGCTGTATTTATTTCCAGAAAAATACTGTATTGTAGATTTACATGTAATTGTTCATAAATCTGCACATAAGATAAATTTTAGCATTTGTTTGGTTTGTGTGTTATCAAGACCTAAATGAATATTCATGATGTTGATTACCACAAAATTAAGTTTGGCTCATCACAGTTTCTTAAAATGACAATAAAACATTTACAGTAATACACAGTTAGAAACCCAGCTAAATATAATGTTATAAAGTGTGTGTGTAATGTTTGTAGTGCATGTGTACTGTATGTGACGTTTGGCTGCTGCTGCAGGGTTTTTATTGTGTGTATGTGTGTAAATCGGTGCTCTTCCTCAACATAGTGACCCACATGTAAAGTGTGTTGCTAAGAAACTGATGTCAGCATTTTCCATCAGCCCCTGCTGTCTGTTTGGGAAATGACCTCCCCCCCCCACATCAGTTCCGTAAAGACACACAACAGCACTCACATTAACACACACAAACAAAACACACATCTTCACACCCAAGAACACACACAACAGTACTATAAAATCTCATTAACACAATGAAAACAAATCCGCTATTGCGTTCACATCCATATCTCCGACAGATTGCACTGTGAATGGGTGTTTATGTAGAAGCTGTAGTGTGTGTATATGAGAGAGAGAGAGACGCATGCTCCCCTGAGCTCCCCTCCCCCTCGGCTCATCTGTGCTGCAGCCGTGTCGAAACAGAAACACAACCAGAGAACAGAAAGAAACGAGGTATAGACGAGACAAAGACGAGAGAACCTCAGCCACTGCTTTAAACAATGAAAGGGTTGACAGAGAGAGAGGGAGAGACAGATGGCTAGAGGGATATGGCTGTCTCACACATGCCTGCAGTGAGATTGCACAGCCTGCACTGAAGAACATGGTAATTTCTCCCAAATTACTCATTTGTCTGTTCCTGTTACACCCTCCATTCATCAGTCCACCTGTCTGTCACCATATGCCTGTCTCTCTCTTGTGCCTCTGCATGTCTGGGGTCAGTTGCAGTTTTTGCTCTTGTTTAAGTCACTCGTTGTCTAACACTCCCATTTACACTGCAGGTGTGTCATGTTTTAAAAGATGCATGTGGACTGCCGTAACCCCTCACGGAGCACTGCTGTGTGTTTTATTCTGAAAAGAAAATATGTGCTACACTGCCACACACATATAGCAGAGCTCAAGGAGGTTACTGCACCCCATGCATTATTTCATGCACAAGAAAAACACTGATATCAGTTCTGATGCAGCTTTACAAATGCAGACCGAGTTACTGTAGAATTTTCTGTTCATTTATTCAGCACGTGTTTCAAGAGTGGATTGCAACACTGCAAATATAAATGATTCATCACAAACGTCAAATCATTACTATTGATTTCTTTACAGTGTGCATGACTGATCATTTAAATGTGCCGATTACTCAGATCTTAGTGTCAATGATTTGCTGAGATACAAATAAATCCATACCAGCATAGATTAAGTCTCTTAATTTAGTCTGATGTTGTGTATGGAAGAGAGATTTTTCAGAACCAAAGTGGGTAACGCTTTCTCTCTCTCTCTCTCTCTCTCTCTCTCTGAGCGTGCAATAGTTTTAGTTTAGCATGTAAACAGCCTAAGCTCAGACTGCTGCTGTGTTTGTGACAGAGGTGTTAGAATCTGTGTGTGTGTATGGATCAGTTGTTACGGTTTACCTGTGTGTATTTCTGTATGTACTGTAGATTGTGATTCTGCTGCATGTTAGTGTAATTGTGTGTTCATGGTTTTGTTGTGTGTGTGCAGTTGGATAAAAGCGAGGTGTCCACACTGGGTCTGCCACCCTCTGTAAGCCATGGAGGGTCAGACGGGAACATCAGTGTGGAGGCGGGGTCAGATGGGGCAGCCGGTGAGGTCCAGAGAACAAGAGCGGCACTGGAACACTTGCAGCAGAAGATCCTGAAGATCACAGAGCAGATCCGTGTGGAGCAGGAAGCCCGTGATGATAATGTGGCAGAGTATCTCAAACTGGCCCACAATGCAGACAAACAGCAGGCATCACGCATCAAACAGGTGTTTGAGAAGAAGAACCAGAAGTCTGCACAGACTATTGCACATTTGCACAAGAAACTTGAGCACTATCACAAGAAACTCAAAGAAATTGAGCAGGTAATATCACACATGCATACAGTTGCATGCAAAGCCGCAGTCTTTTACTGCCTTGTTTAATTTTTATTTGCTTCGCTTTCATCCTCTTGCCTGCAGAATGGTCCAGCACGGCAGCCCAAAGACGTGTTGCGGGACATGCAGCAGGGGCTAAAGGATGTAGGTGCTAATGTGCGGGCAGGAATAAGTGGTTTTGGAGGTGGCGTGGTGGAAGGTGTGAAGGGCGGAGTCTCTGCGCTTACCCACACCGCTGTTGTCTCAAAACCACGAGAGTTTGCAAGCCTCATCCGCAACAAGTTTGGCAGCGCGGACAACATCGCCCACATGAAGGACACTCTGGAGGACGGACACACAGAAGAGACGCCTAGAGCTCTGAGTGGCAGCGCCACGCTCGTCTCTAGTCCCAAATATGGCAGTGATGATGAATGTTCCAGCGCAACCTCTGGGTCTGCAGGTGGCAGCAATTCGGGTGGGGTGGGCGGGGCCATGTCAGGGATGGGAGCGACCATGGGCAGCCCACGACTGGATGGACATCATCACCACCATCATCACCATCACTCATCTTCCTCCTCTTGGGATGCGCTACTGGAAGGCCTGCAGGAAATCAAAGCCAGTCAGGTTCACATGGAGGACGCCATTGAGGACATGAAGGTGCAGCTGCAAAGTGACTACACCTACATGACCCAGTGCTTACAGGAAGAGAGATACAGGTAAGGCAACACCACCTGCAGTTGATCGAGGGCCGTTCAATGCTGGATTCTCATGTGTCTGTCTCTTCTGTTGCACACAGGTACGAGCGTCTGGAAGAGCAGCTGAATGACCTGACGGAACTTCATCAAAATGAGATGAGCAATCTGAAACAGGAGCTGGCCAGTATGGAGGAGAAGGTTGCATACCAGTCATATGAAAGAGCAAGAGACATACAGGTGCAGTCAAACATAACAACTCAAATTATCCCTGAAACAGGTCATAGCTGGAACACAGTAGTTGTTTTTTAGCTGATCCAAGATGGTCTGCCAGCTTGAAACCAGACCCATTCACATGGATTTCAGTGGATAGGCCATCTTTACCATGTTGGACCAGCTAAAAACTAGATGTAGCTACCACTAGAGGGTATTTTGAGGTTTCTTGGTGCCACTGTAGTTTTGTGGTTCCTATTTGAAAAAATACAGTTAGAAACAACACATCTAAACAAAACAAGTATCATGATACTTAAGCTGGTGTAGTGATGTAAGACCGGATTATTGTATTGTGTCTACTGTGTGTCTGTGTGTGTGTACAGGAGGCAGTGGAGTCCTGTCTCACCCGCATTACCAAACTGGAGCTGCAGCAGCAGCAGCAGCAGGTGGTTCAGCTGGAAGGGGTGGAGAACGCAAATGCCCGAGCTCTTCTAGGAAAACTTATCAATGTCATTCTGGCTTTGATGGCCGTGCTCCTGGTGTTTGTCTCCACTATGGCCAACTTCATCACGCCACTCATGAAGACACGTGCCCGTGTCGGCACCACCCTGGCCCTGGTGCTCTTTCTGGTCACACTGTGGAAACACTGGGATTGGCTGGAGGTTTTTCTGCTTCCCAGCTGAGAGACCTAACCACAACACCACACAGAACTACAGATGTGTGGGTGTGATTGACACCCCCATCGCAACAGAAGCAAACAAGAGCATGAAGGATGCAACACCCATCGACATATAGAAACACCCATCCATTGATTCACTCCACCCATCCGGGTGGGTTGTGTGGAATGAATGGTCCTTCTGAGATGGGGAGGTATTTACTTGAAGATGGCACTGTCTGAATCACAGTCCTGGCTTACACTACCCTTAATTTCCTGACTTTTCTTCTGAATGAAGGTTTTTTCTTTTCAGAACATCAAGCTCATTTGCTTTAATGAATGAATGTTTCACTGCTTCTTTGAGCAGACACCAGCGATGAGTTGAGAGAATGACCTTCTGTTGATGCATGGCTTTATACTGACACACAGAGTCACCTCTCAGATCCAGACACCATTACTGAAGGACATGTATACACCTGAACTCTCTCAGAAGATGTTTCATTTGTCTCTGTGGAGCTCTGTGTCTGTTATATCTGATTGATGAATTTCTCATGTCAGAGGATGTGTGTGCTGCCAAAGATGACAAAGAACAACCCATTTTACTCCTGTGATATGTACAGGAAATTATTTTATCCATAAGGAATTGATTGGAGGTGAAAAATAACAGAACCAAAATGAAGGATGAATTAATTGTTATATTCTGATTTCAAACAGATATTTTTCTTTGAAAAAACAAAATGAATCATGAATAATAAGACCCGGAATGTGTGTAAAGCAAGTGAATAGAGAATTCATGCATGACTTGAAGATATTTGACATTTTGAAGACATTTACATTCTGTCAGTAGTCAATAATCACATCTGTCATCACAACACACTGAACACAGTTATAGTGTAACACGCTCAATCACAATAGCATGATCATATTTCTCATGTTTCTACCTATTCACTAAAACTTCTCACAACACTACAGTATTCCTAAAGGATCCATCCCATAACTGAATGACCTTCAAGGCATCTTAGGAGAATATGACTCTTATTTCAGCAGAGTTATTTAAACAACATCCTCCTGGCTTTACAATGGCACACGTCCATCCATCCATCACAAAGTAATTCATACGACTGAATAAATGCCTTTTGAAGTGAAATGATACGTTTGTGAAGGACGCATTTCGCCAATAACGGTGTTACAATGTATGTAAACTCAATGTGAACTCAATGTGAACACAATGTGAACACAGTGTGAACTCAATGTGAACACAGTGTGAACTCAATGTGAACACAGTGTGAACACAATGTGAACACAGTGTGAACACAATGTGAACACAGTGTGAACACAATGTGAACACAGTGTGAACTCAATGTGAACACAGTGTGAACTCAATGTGAACACAGTGTGAACTCAATGTGAACACAGTGTGAACTCAATGTGAACACAGTGTGAACTCAATGTGAACACAGTGTGAACACAGTGTATCACAGTCCTGGCTTACACTACCCTTAATTTCCTGACTTTTCTTCTGAATGAAGGTTTTTTCTTTTCAGAACATCAAGCTCATTTGCTTTAATGAATGAATGTTTCACTGCTTCTTTGAGCAGACACCAGCGATGAGTTGAGAGAATGACCTTCTGTTGATGCATGGCTTTATACTGACACACAGAGTCACCTCTCAGATCCAGACACCATTACTGAAGGACATGTATACACCTGAACTCTCTCAGAAGATGTTTCATTTGTCTCTGTGGAGCTCTGTGTCTGTTATATCTGATTGATGAATTTCTCATGTCAGAGGATGTGTGTGCTGCCAAAGATGACAAAGAACAACCCATTTTACTCCTGTGATATGTACAGGAAATTATTTTATCCATAAGGAATTGATTGGAGGTGAAAAATAACAGAACCAAAATGAAGGATGAATTAATTGTTATATTCTGATTTCAAACAGATATTTTTCTTTGAAAAAACAAAATGAATCATGAATAATAAGACCCGGAATGTGTGTAAAGCAAGTGAATAGAGAATTCATGCATGACTTGAAGATATTTGACATTTTGAAGACATTTACATTCTGTCAGTAGTCAATAATCACATCTGTCATCACAACACACTGAACACAGTTATAGTGTAACACGCTCAATCACAATAGCATGATCATATTTCTCATGTTTCTACCTATTCACTAAAACTTCTCACAACACTACAGTATTCCTAAAGGATCCATCCCATAACTGAATGACCTTCAAGGCATCTTAGGAGAATATGACTCTTATTTCAGCAGAGTTATTTAAACAACATCCTCCTGGCTTTACAATGGCACACGTCCATCCATCCATCACAAAGTAATTCATACGACTGAATAAATGCCTTTTGAAGTGAAATGATACGTTTGTGAAGGACGCATTTCGCCAATAACGGTGTTACAATGTATGTAAACTCAATGTGAACTCAATGTGAACACAATGTGAACACAGTGTGAACTCAATGTGAACACAGTGTGAACACAATGTGAACACAGTGTGAACTCAATGTGAACACAGTGTGAACACAATGTGAACACAGTGTGAACTCAATGTGAACACAGTGTGAACTCAATGTGAACACAGTGTGAACTCAATGTGAACACAGTGTGAACTCAATGTGAACACAGTGTGAACACAGTGTGAACACAGTGTGAACACAGTGTGAACTCAATGTGAACACAGTGTGAACACAGTGTGAACACAGTGTGAACTCAATGTGAACACAGTGTGAACACAGTGTGAACTCAATGTGAACACAATGTGAACTCAATGTGAACTCAATGTGAACACAGTGTGAACACAGTGTGAACACAGTGTGAACACAGTGTGAACTCAATGTGAACACAATGTGAACACAATGTGAACTCAATGTGAACACAGTGTGAACACAGTGTGAACACAGTGTAAACACAGTGTAAACACAGTGTAAACACAGTGTGAACTCAATGTGAACACAATGTGAACACAATGTGAACACTGAAGACATGTATTAAGCCCCGGAGTCACGGATTACTGTATGACGGATGGTGCCCGTTGCGGAGCTTCAGAATAATGAGCGTTCACTTCCGCTGGACGTCCTTTAATTAACACGCACATATGTGAGATGTGCCGTTTATATTTCATGTTATTTTTGTATAATCTTGCGAATGTAATTGTGTACTGATGGTTTCAATCGGGGTACATTTAGACACGTTAAATAGGATCAATGTAATATTAATACCGCTGTGAAGCGCTTTATGAGGACGTGTCGAGGAGCAGCGCCGCCCCTGCTGCTCATTCTCTCTGATGCGCGGCACCGTGTCGTGAACGTCGTGTGAATGAGACCGTTCCGGTAAAGCAGGACGGAATGACAAGCTCACGTTCACCGGTGAAAACCTTTCATATTTCTACTGCGCCACGTTTACAAACCTCCTCAGACTGCGGAGGACCGGCGGAGTTCACAGCAAAACGTCCTTTAAGACCAAATCAGGCTTGAACACCGTGATCAGCCTGATGAGGTTTGTTGAGCTTCATCTCTGAGATGATTGAGGTACAGGATGTCTCTGACTGCTGTATAGCAACGTCAAGTAATCCTTCTGGTTTTTAAATACAGTCCTGAGATTTCTTGTGTTGTCTGTACAATCGCTCATGGAAAATGCTGCTTATTTTATTGATTTATATTTTGCATATATTTTACATGATTTGCATTAGATGATACAGATAAACAGACAACAGCTCACAGTTCACAAATTCATTTAAGTTTTTCTTTATTCACCATCATGAGGAAGATCCCACAAGATCAATAACGTTGACAGGCGCTCTCACAACACAAAGGTTGAGGGTCAGAGGTCAGCAGTCACACTGCCACACACAACTAAAAGACATTCAGCGTCATGGATTGTTCAGGCATTTACCACTGATGGGAATGAGGCTTTCTCTGTTGTCCTGAATTTCATCCCAGATAGAAAGAGAGTATAAAACAGTCACGGTATCAAAGGTGAAGAATTCCTGATTCAGTGTGTGATGATCATATTGCTGTCACATTTCACTCCAGGATGACTGTCTATGTGTCTCTCTCACCGGTTTCAGTACTTGAGTTTGTGTATGTGTGTATGTTGCTTCTGCACCAAACCCTGCAGGTTGAGTGTACTTTGGTCCTGAATGCCCAAAATAAAGTGTGACTATGCCAGCAGAGACAAATGAACGTCTCTGAGTCTCACTGCTGATGTCAGGAACAGACCTCCAATGAGAGAGACAGGTAAAGAGAGAGAAGTTGAGACAGAAACACTGGTAGAAAGAGACTGAAAGCAAATGACAGAGAGAGAAGGCAGATACAAACAGATAAAAGAGAGGGGGGGTGAGGCAGAGATCAGGCAGACAGGTCTAAAGGGAGCGCTGTGTGTAGAACAGGATGTAGGCCTGAGTGCTGCACACCTCCTCCACACTGCAAACGTTCATCTCCGAGTCATTACAGTGAACCCAGAAACCTGCAACACAAACACACACGTTAGCAAGAGAACCAATCACAACAGCTCAAAAAAAGAATTTCCACATTAGACTGAAGTGCATGAATATAATGGAGGCAAATATTTTCATTTGAAAATCAAATTTGAACATCATGGATTGTTTACACAGGAAGTCCAACAACTGCAGTCTGTTTACTGCAGCCCAGCGGTGAAAAACAAAACACACAATCCAAATTCCAATTGTCAAACAACCTTGGGTCCAAGGATCAGAGATCAGGTGTGAAACGGTTACACACCTCCTTCAGTGTTATAACAGTAGGCTGTGTAGTGCCCTGAGCCAAAGCCTTTCCCATGATGCATCACTACAGCAGACAGGTCATAGGTGTAGGCCTCTCTCTGTGGCAACAGTACGGTGTCCAAGCAGCAGTATGGTTGTATGTTTAGGACCTGATCAAAAGCCACATGGACGCCGATCTTCTCCCTGTGGTTCCGGCCAGACCACCTGAAAACGTGCACAGAACCATTAACAAGAAAGCAGAACCATTTGGGAGGATTTAGAAGTGACAAATATGTAAACATGAAAAAATGGTGAACAGCTGTGGTATCCTGACTGACCGGAAGCGTTTGAGGTGTAGCCGCAGCACCTGAGGTAAACGACAGATGAGTAACTGCTTACAAGCCTCAGACAAGGACAGGGGCTTATGGGATGATTTACGTCGCTTTCCTGAGAACACACACAAAAAACAGTATGTTTTTAATAAATGCATCAACAATCTGACAAAAGACCAATCCATGTGATCTGTGAAAAGGCACAGGTGAATGCACTGACTGTTGCAGAAATTGCAGGCGTAGATGCAGCCCTCTAAATCTTCTGTCTCTGTGAACTTGGCAAGCATCTCTGACAGGGAGCAGCTCTGTTGACACGTGGCAGTGCTGACCTTCTCCATCCTGTGGTATCGCTCTGGGAACTCAAGTGACAAATCCCAGAACGGCTCCACTGTGTTTGACTTGCGTTTGCAGGACAAACACGTTACCTGCAGGGACAATGCATTACATTTAGATAGCATGTAACTGCTGTAATCAAGTGTTCAATACATTTAGGAAAATTACACATCTTCATTTAGAAGTTTTGTAAGTTGTGCATCTCACCTGACTGAGTAGCTGTCCATGG
>JAZGTH010000071.1:245000-275000 GCA_036877525.1 Chromobotia macracanthus | reverse complement strand
TCGAGAATGCCGTCAGACTCAGTGGTTGAGCTGACGTCAGTCAGGTTTTAAAGCTCCATAGGAGAAATCAAGCGAGCAGATGAGATTTATAACACGCTTAGATTATTTCACACAAAGACGATTTTAACAAACAGGTCCATTTAAAATGAGCTCTTTCAATGTATGGTTTCTGACGAGTATAAAGGACGAAAGTTTAAAAGCGTTTTCAAACACCATCACCCTCGTACACTGTTTGTGAGTATATACAGACTACATTTTCTTACCGAGTTCGTGTTAGTACAGTTTCATAATAAAAGTTAAAAATCACAGTACGAAATAGCAGTCTTGGTATTTGATACAGTATGTGACTGACGATAAGAACACTGTTTACATACTAACATTTTAAAACGGCATGCAGATTACATGTTACACGGCAGCTTTGATCCTGCATTTAATGCCTGTTTCAGAATCAAACTTTCTCTGAACAATGTAAAACTGTCTGGAGTGAGCACACATATATGCATACTTTTAAACCCACCAAAAATATGTTACATCTGGAAATGTTTGACTATTCAAGATATTACGGTATTCAAGATACTATGAATTAGCATATAGTAATCTCATTCTCATACTGTAAAGAATGATTGGTAATCGAACTGGGATTCAGCCACAGTATGTCCTGCTCATGCATATTCAAATAAAATTTTTTTTTCTAATAAAATTTTTTTTTTCTCTAGTCAATCTGCTGCTTTATCTATTCCTTATTTGTTAAATGCAAATGTGACATTCCTCTATAAACACAAATGTACTGTATAAGCGCTAACGTACTGACTGTAACCTAGCCACCCACAATGATTCATTTTGATTAAAATATTACTTTTTAACCAAAGCAATTATTTTTATTTTTCAAACAAGTGTATAAAACAGAAAATAATGCAGTGCCCCAAAACAAACAACCAGGGCAAGATGCTTTACATATGATTTACAAACAAAAACAACAGTTAACACCTGACAAATGTTCATAACTTGTTTTATAAAGGCTTTTCTCACAAACTCCAGACAGACTGTAAAACAGTGTCAGTAACTCTTGTTTATCAAGCTGGTGTGCGAAACACGAGGCATGTTCAGGTGAATGGAAATCAGGTGTCAGCGTACACTGCTGCCCGGCAGCACCTGCTGTTTGCGGACTCTGCTGAAGAGCTCCAGGTACTGGCTCATGGTGTCCATGCAGTCGACAGGTGTATAAAGTTGACCCTCTGGTTTATTTATGGGTAGCTCAGGGGCGTTTGAGCCTAAAAAACTTTGCACAAACTCTTTTATAAGGTTTAAACAATCACCAGGGATCACACAAGCGCAGTACTCCACCTGCACACACACAAACATGGACATGAAAAATGTGCTTTTACAAAACAACTGAACCAAAAAGACAACCACAGCAAATAACATCACAATCTCAGACCTCCACTGAAATCCCTCTGGCACTGGAGCTCATGGTGATGGTGCCCACCTTCACCAGGAAGTCGCAGTAACGGTAGCGTGTGCCCCGGCTCTCCACCTTATGGCCCTTTGCATTCTGGAAGTGACTCTTCAGTTTCACCATCAAAACGTCAAAGTTTGTGTCTGCAGTGAGACACGGTCCGCCCTCAAACAGAGCCATGCAGCTCAACGGGGTCTCTGAATTATGCATCACATAGAGCAGCTTAGACGGCTGACCTGTGTTACAGAAAGACAGAAACAGTGTTGTCGTTCTAACATGGCTGCAAAGTTGTTTCTATGGTAATATATTGCTGTGTTGTAGTTACCGGTAGCGTTTCCTGTGGTGTGGTATGTCTCGCAGTCCACCCAGAAGTTTCCCTGTTTAACGGCCCCAAGCTGCTCCAGTTTTTTATGCAGCAGGTCCACTGTCTGCTGCACACTCTTCCCCTCAGCCACAGGGACCTGACACACACTGACAGACCCACACACTTACTCTTCCAAACACCCAGCATGACAACATCAGGAAACTCACTGTGCATGTTTCATTGTTAATGGCCAGATTTCATATGCACAGACAGAAGTCTTTGTGTAACTAAAAACTATACATAATCTTATTTAATGTCAGGTGTGTTTCTCAATAAGTGTTTTTGTCGGGGCTTTCTCATATGTAATCAAAGAAACACGACCATCCGAACTGATGATATATAAAACTCGTATTAAATTAGCGGATATATTTGTTTATCATTTTGGACTATATAAATCGTTTTCTCTGTGGTTTATAACATTCAACATTGTTACTATATCACGATTACAGTGCTTTTAAAACACTAGCACGTATAAAATGAACCATTACAACATAATGTACTAGTAAATCACATTAAACAAAATTCACTTTCTCACCACGTTACACCCATTTCGCTGCTGCACCCGCCGGGCACCACTATTTACTTCCGGATCAAGCAGCCAACAATGAATTAAAAAAGGACTAATAAACGCATTCAACTAGTCAATAACAACAACAACAATAATAATAATAATTTAGTCAAACGCGCGCAAAGTGAGACGTTAATTCACATCAGTATATAAACTGGATATGGGCGGAGTCATTGAGCGGAAATAAACAGTGACGCAGCGCTGTTCTGGGATCAGTTGTCAGCGTTCATACATTACATCTGATCTCAGGTCAGCGGTCTGGCACATACAGCCACATTTGCTGTAAGCACACGCGTGTTCTGCGCTCCCATGTGTCATCAGTTCAGATCATACTTATATTTATAATATAAATACAGTCACATAAATTATTATCATGCCGAAGGTGAAGAAGAGTAAACTGAACCGGACCGCAGCGGTGCTGGTCTGACTCTGGCGGATCAGATCCTGCAAGCAACCCGTGAGGAGGAGCAGGAGTATGTGGACGAGAAACTGTCCAGAAAGATCCTCCAGCAGGAGGAACTGCAGGCAGTTAGGATGCACACCAGAGCCCAAGAGACAACCAGCCAGTCTGCTGGGTGAGAGAGTGATAACGTGCCTAACCAGCAGTTACAGACAGAAACAGATAACTATCATATGTCATATACACAGAGATATGTATTGGACAACAGTAAATAATAAACTGGTCCAATGCATGAGTGAAACGTGGTGAGGTTCGAGATGGTGTGTGTGAATTGATGTTTCAGGTCCCAGCACGCAGGATGAAGAGTCTGATGAAGAGTGGCCTGCGCTGGGTGACACTGCAGAGGAGACGGCCACAGAGGTGCAGGTGGATCCAGAAGATGAGAAAGCCATTCAAATGTTCATGAACAAGAATCCGCCTGCCAGGTGACTCTCAGCCTCACAACTGTTGTGTGAGACGGATCATCACGGCGTTTTAGCCCACAGCATGAGCTTTTGTGTGATTTAATAGGTTCTCTGTTTTAGCCTGGGTTGATGATCTTGTTTATGTGGTGACAGACGGACTTAAGCTGACATCATCATGGAGAAGATCACAGAGAAGCAGACTCTGGGCGACCTGTTCCTCAGCTGGACCCCAGAGTTGTGGAAGTATACAGAGGCGTCCACAAGGTGTGGATTCAAATCTCAGTCTCGCGTTTCTTCTCAAGATTATTACTTTGACTGGAGATATTTCCACGTTTACTCATTAACCATTTTCAGACCTGAAACAGTTGTTATCTAAAGTTATGTTTATAGGAAATGTCTATAGTGTTTCTAGTTATGCTCTGCTCAGAAGTATTTTGTGTTTAAAGGTTGCTTATTGAGCAAATACCCTTTTAATCCACTTTTGATCTCAGGCTGGTTTGTTTTATTAGAAACATTTGTTTACTAAAATTTATAATTGCATCAGTCTATTAATTGGCACAAACTGGACTAAACTCATAGCGTCCTCATCCTGAGGACCACGGCTGCCATGTATCAGGCCACCAGGTGTAAGAGAACCAACACACGCTGATGATGATGATAACATACACTGACATGTGTTCTAATGTGTTAATAGCCATCAGTTTATACTTCTCATCGAATCTGAAGGAGTGAATGGCTCAGTACAATGAAATGGCTTGTACAATCTAGTGCTGTTATCCAGACTTCGTGATGACATCGCTGAGTACAAACAACTGAACTTGTTTTAGCTGTACGGCACACTGAAGAAAGCTCTCTTCAGACCAGGAGCCTGGTTTAAAAGGTGAGCTGCTCTACTCCCACTCACTGCCAGTTACTGTATTCTCCTATATGTCTTGGCAACACATGAAATGTTTATTGTGACTTTTCTGACCATTTAAAATTGATCAAACATCATAAAAATTCTGATAATTCTTTTATTTAGGACAAAGTTTCCAATGAATGTTTTTATTGGAATAGTTATTATTATATTGGTACATTTTAGGACATATACATATAACTACACAGGAAATGTAACATAAATATACCAATCAGTCAACTCTATTCCCTAAAGCATTCAGCAGTGTTGGGTGGTTCAGCACACTGGGAGACACTAGTGAGCTCAGAAATCATTTAAAGAGGCAATGACATGTTTTTTTTTCCATGAATTGTAATTATAATATTACAATTATTTTTTGAAAGTTCAAAATTAAGTAATTTATGCCCTTTTCCAGCCTGTTTTTAATCCTGTAATTAAAAAGTCAGGCTTGAGTGTATGATTGACTAACGTCTTAACCAGTGAACAGCACAGTCAGGAACAGCACAGTCAGGAACAGCACAGCTCTTGACTGGCATCTTACTGCTGTCACAGTCATACTGTGAGTGTAACAAGACCTTCAGATCCACTCACTCCTCCAGAGTGTTCTCGTGAGTGATGCATTCTCGTGCGTGATGCATTCTCGTGCGTGATGCATTCTCGTGCGTGATGCATTCTCGTGCGTGACAGGATGTTGCTGTGATGCTTCTCTCTGACAGAATGACTGTGGGTGGAGTCAGCGATGTGATGATGTAGAAGTAGGTGTTGTTATCTTGATCTGGGGCAGGTCTAGGGCTGGGCGATTTAGCAAAAAAAAAAATTAATTTTTTTTTCACAATGCTTGACGATTTTGATTTGTTTATGTTTTACTAGCCAAAATAAATACAA
This sequence comes from Chromobotia macracanthus, assembly GCA_036877525.1. Classification (NCBI taxonomy): domain Eukaryota; kingdom Metazoa; phylum Chordata; class Actinopteri; order Cypriniformes; family Botiidae; genus Chromobotia; species Chromobotia macracanthus. The sequence goes on along the minus strand of JAZGTH010000071.1, from coordinate 269,968 downwards.
GACTGAGATTTAATTCTCTTTATTAGTAACTTTGAAAAACCATCCGAAAAAAAGTTGAAAAGTTGATATAAATGAAATATCAAAGCAAACAAATAGAAAATACCACATCTTATCCAATGTAAACATTTTGTTATCTCAGTCAACTCAACATGTCAAGTGAATTGTAAATGTCTGAAAGTAACAGCAGTGTTATTAGTTGCAAATGTTTGTAAAACAGAAACAACTAATAGCACTTTGCAGACCGTTGTGGAAACATGATAAACATGTAGTAGTTTTTCTTAACGTTTCTTGAAAGGTCTGTCTACTGTTTCAGGACTGTTTCATGCTCTGTGACAGTCACAATATTCCCACCAACACTAAACGCTCATCAGATCATCCGCCTCCATGATGTGAGATGGTGCGTTCACCAGTCCTGCACAGAGCACCCTTGTGTGTGCGGGTAATCAGGCGTCATCTTGTGGTCGGGAAATATTGACTCTTCATTATTCTACCATTGCTGTATTGACAATGAAAAATCGAAAATTGATAATTAAAAATCGTGACACCAGATGAATCTACCTTGTGATGTCACAAATCCTGCCATTTCACATTTGTTTTTCTGGAAACCATTTCATGCTTTTGTTATTGATATTGGTATTAATGATACCAAGACCTCGTATATGTCAAAAGATCAAGAGAAATTTGATTTTTCATGTCATGACCCTTTCTTAAATGCTTTGTCCTGGTTTAATAGTGCTTGTGTGACAACTTGGGTTTGTCTTAACCCTGTTTTTATTCTGACTTTATTGTGTAATAACAGTCCCAGAAAAAGGAAATTCACATCCAGAACAGCTGCAACATTAACTATGTTTACATGGACAGCAGTAGTTTAGTTGTTGACTGAATAAGACAAGATTCTGATTAAGGCGTTTACATGAGTTGCTTTTAGAACAGTCCTTTCATGTTCCAGTTTTACATGTTATAGAACATAGACCACACCGTCCGACGTTCCCTCAAGAATTCACATATCAACATACAGTTCATCCTTGGTACCATATACAGTTTTGGGGTCATTTTTCATTTTACAAAAGCTTTAGATGCAGTTAATTATTTGTCTTTTTATATGTCCATGTAAACGTAGTCATTGGGTGCACAAGATATTGGGACACATGCAGAGTGTAACTTAAGTTACATTTCTATGTGTTTGTAGGAATTCTGCTCTCACTGTGTGAGTCGGGCACCTGTACACTGAGAGAAGCTATCATCATCGGCAGCATCCTCACCAAATGCTCCATACCTGTGCTGCACTCCAGGTGAAAACACACACACACATACATCACTGTGATTCAAGAACTCACTTGCTTTTAATCTGTAAGTATGAATTTTATATTGTTTGTCTGTATCAGAGGCGTTTTATTAGTCCAACACAAGTCTTGTGACAGTGTACTTTTAGTTTTAGAGATACAAAGAAAATTTTAGAAAAAGATCTTGTAGTTTTTGGTCTGATTAAAAAAAAAAAGCATTTATAGTTTGGGACTTCCTCTGCAGTGCTGCAATGCTAAAACTGGCTGAGATAGAATATAATGGAGCAACAGCATTTTCCTGCTTCTGTTGCGGGATAAGAAAAGTGCCCTTCCGTGTGCTCGATGCTGTGACTGGTACTGTGGCACCAGAGCCTGTTTGCACTGGTGCAGCATTATAAAGCGGATCTGTCCTCCGAACAGAAGGAGGCTCTGCTGGAACTGTTGAAGGTTTAAACACACCCGCAGGTTTCTGCTGAAGTCAGACGAGAGCTACACAACGCAGATGCCAGAGACGTGGAGGAGGCCAGAGACGTGGAGGAGGCCAGACCAGCCATGACCCTAGACTGACCACCTGCTCCAGCGTGTGAATCAGTGCTGCCTGCTGCTTCATTTCATCACTGGAAACGTTACAGTTTAGGACTGTTGTGATATTCTCTGTGGCCATATTTAATGTTATGCAATATTACAATTTTTGGATGACACCCAATACACATGTTGTATTGCCAAATATTAAAACATGTTGTAGAAACTTCAGGTGTGTTTGTTTTCCTTCAGGGCTGGTAATGCTTTTGTAAGTGAAGGGCGGGTCTTTTAATGATGGAGATTAGATGGTGTTCGGCGGGTGGAGAAACAGGAGGCGGATGGGGTCAGACTTCAGGGTGTTTGGTGAAAGTTAAGATGCACGGGTGAACATTTATTAATACTGAGCAACTTCCGTGTCGAGGAGACGTCATGAGTGACGTCATGAGCGCGAGGTCTCGATGTGTTCATTGAGGTGAATAAAACAACGTGCTTAACTGTACACAACAGCACTTAAATGTGAATCACGTGATGTGTAAAGTGTGCGTGTGTAAAGTGTGAGTGTGTAAAGTGCGTGCGTGTGTAAAGCGCCGTGCGACGTTTACACACCACTGAGTCTGGACTCGCCGTCGCCCTGCTTCAGTCTGTCGGGCGACTGCTGGAGGAAACTCAATAATGGAGTTAATCTGTAATGAAAATGCCGAGCTGATGAGCAGGCCGGTTCGGGCGTTCAGAGATGCGGTTCTGACCCAAGACACGCGTGTCCAGCAGAACCTGCTGAGCTCGGAGAGGCCGAATATCAGCCCCGAACCTGCCGCCGAGCAGACGGACGTAAAGCCGTACATGCGCCGGATATTAGCGGGCTGGATGCTGCAGGTGAAACGAGATCAGATCTGAGTCTGATCGTTCAAATCACACTCATCTAATCTGGACTGGGGATTCAGATCATATATAATTCAAAACATAGATCTGATAAGTCATACTCATCTGATAATATCTGATCATTTAACTCATACCGTTATCTAAGTCAACTGATGGATATTGTAAACTGATGGACCTCAATATAACCTATACACATTCAATCCGGGTTACATGAACTGCTTTGACTAGTCTTACAAGTTCATCATGTCATTTTTTCTGGTGGATTGGTCTAATCTGAATCCTTAAAGGGGTCATGACAATCCTTGAGACAGTCTTAACTTAGCGGCTATGTTTATGCAATTGGCCTCTGATTGTATCTGATCTACATATGCAAATCATACTATTCACAAGGGATCTAATATTTTAAGTTACACTAATCATAAATGACTCAAACATACAACATATATCATCAAACATAAAGATGTGGTTCTTCAACAGGTGTGTGAGGATCAGAAATGCGAGCAGGAGGTCTTTCCCCTGGCCATCCATTACCTGGACAGGTACATGTCCCAGTATCCTGTGCACAAATGCAGTCTGCAGCTGCTGGGAACCGTCAGCATGTTCCTGGCCTCTAAACTCCGGGAATCAGTTCCTCTCAGCGCTGCCAAGCTCTGCATTTATACGGACCATGCTGTGACCATCTCAGACATACTGGTAATACCAGTGACCTCTACAGTGCTCGTCTGAGTGTTTTTACACATACTTAGTCAAATGGTGACTTAATCACAAGTATGAGGAAGTGTCATGATTCTGTTTTATTCTAAAAATCCATTTTGCTAATAATTGCTAATTCTGAAAGTATCCATGCAGCAATGGGAGGTGCTGGTGGTGTCGCGGCTGAACTGGAATCTGGCCTCAGTGCTGCCTTCTGACTTCTTGGAGGTGCTACTGCAGGGCCTTCCACTCAGCCTGCAGAACCCTGCCCTCGTACGCCGCCATGTGCATGTTTATATCGCGCTGACTGCCACAGGTACATCGCACACACACTTACTTATCTAAATAGGGTCATTCCGTAGATTTCTATTGTTTTCATACACAGCTAGTCATAATCAAAATAACCACTTTAACCCACACTCTGTCTGCAGTTTTACAATTTAAAATAAACTACTATATTTGTATTGATTGCGTTTTTATAAAGGAGTACATCCTCAAAAAGAGGATGTACTACCTCTCTCTCTTTCTATATACATAACGATATAATATATCATTTCTGCGTAATGAGTTTGTTACTGGACAGACATTTGACCCTGTAGGACAATGAACAGCTGTATAAGAGTGAATCTGCAGCTTAAGCTCTGATCAGTAGAGAGAAACTCCTAGTTGCTTATATCTAGAGCAAGATGGTCAATATAATATATACTGTATATCATTTCACACAATTTGTATAAATTGTGGGGGGCAGATGTGGCCTAATGGTTAGTGAATTGGACTTATAACCAGAAGGTTGCCAGTTCAAATCCAATACTGGCAGGTAGCAACTGAGGTGCCCTTGAGCAAGGCAGCTTACTCCAGAGTGCTCCCCAGGTGTGTGTGTTCACAACCCTGCAGTGTGTTTCCTCCTTACTGGTGATGGCTTAAATACAGAGGTCACATTTTGAGGTATGGGTTACCATACCTGACAAATACTTCACTTCCATCACTTCACAATTGGATGTGTATGTTGAGCAGCAGTGATGTGTGTGTGTGTCATTTCAGAGCTGAAGTTCTCCATCTACACTCCATCTACCGTGGCCTGTTCGTGTGTGACCACAGCTGTTATCAGACTGAAGGCCCTGGGAGAGACCTTCACCACTGATGCTCTCCTGCAGATCTTGAGGAACATCTTAGACGTGGATGTGGTAAGAAGTCATTTGTATGTGTGCTTTTCACCGAAATTAAAGCAGCTTTACAGAAAATCAAATAGTCACTTAGTTCACTAGAACTCATGAACTGACTTCCTGGTAAGCAATGTTATGAACAAGGACATTGATAAAGTGTTCAGAATGATGACGACTTGTCTATAGTTCAGTATCTCTGTGGTTACAGTATCAACAGTGACATTAGTGTTTTACCTCAGTGATAACATCACTTCCTAAGTCTGAATGAGTTTGTTTGTGTGCTGCAGGCATCTCTCTATGAGTGTTTCTCAGCGCTGGAGGAGACGATTGACCTGACGCTGCCCCACCCCTCTACGACTGAGATCAACAGCACACCAGTCCAACTTCAGAATGTCAAACTGTGACGAGCCAGCTGACAGGTGGACAGTCATATGCAGACACATAAGATCCACTCACTTGTCTGTGAAGTTCAATTCATTTAACTGCTTTCCTGCTCATCATTGCTGTTTTGGTGCATTAAGGTGTGTTTGTTTGTAAAGTTCACATTTATTGTTATTTTATTCTTATGTTTGAAGGGTCATTTTGATATAACACGTTTTGCACAAAAGTAAATCTTTGCCTTGCTGTCAGATATTTGTCCTGTCAAACCATGTCTGTTTGAACTGAAACTGTGCTGTGTGTTGCTGTTTCCACGATCGGCCATCAGTGACTGATGACAGTGAGACAGTAAGACACTAATCTAACACTCCTGCTTTAGGATTAATTTAAGTTCTTTTTGAATTAATATTACTGATGGAGAAAACAATCTTAAAAGTATGTGAAAAAAAATAGATAAGGATGGTTAATTATTCATTTGTGTTAGTTTACTGGATCCAGATTATATTTCATCCAAAAATAATGGTATTATATACGATTTGGGATAAATTTAATTCTAATCTTGCATACTACTGTATATAGTGTGGATGCTGTGCAAATTGGGGTGCAGAATAAGATTTATCTAGCATTAATCTAAGAATCTTTTAGGTAAGTACAACAGACTGTAAACTAAGGTGGTGATTGTGACTTTCACAAATGCAAGAATAAACAGACAGGCACATTTTTCTTTTTATTGCTGTTTAATTATGCCATTGATTTACAGACACATGAAAATCAGTGCAGATAATTTAGGCACTTTGGCAAATAAACATACAGAAAATGTAAACATATATGATATCAGACGGATAAAACGCACCTCATTTCCTCTGTTAAAACAAATCACCCAAACCCAGAGAGGCTCACCTACAACATAGCTGAACCCACCACGTTACTGTTACAAATACTGTAACCCCCAATGACACTGAAATATCATTGGTTTTATAAGTGAACGTCCCTTAGTAAGTGGACAATCAAAAATGTTTACAATCAAAAAAACAACATTTGAACGGGTCAGTTTAATGCTACTAAATACAATATTTTAGGAGAATTGGACCTTTAAACTCACTGTAATAAGTCAGTGTAAATATTAGCAATGTGTATGCACTCATATCTACACTGTTTAAACACTTATTGAGAAAGAGAGATGGAACAGAAGGCCAGACTACATAAAGCCATGACCAGGTGACAGTGATTGTATTTGTTGTCTAGTTAATGGTATGTTGTTGTCAGGAAGAATCTTTAGAAGCACCAGCATTACCAGCGTCTGTGTACGGTGTCTGTGTGCACACTCATTGTTGTGTATTGTTCTGTGTTTTCTGATCTCTGGTATCGTTAGGTGACCTACTTTTCTTTGTCTACAGGTTTGTTGCTAAACCTTGTGTGTACATTTGTGTAATTTAGGGTTAGATCTTTGTCTTTAAAACAAACGGATGTTTAAACTAAATAAACTAAATTTACAATAAGTTCTGAACTACATCTGGATTCATCTTTGGTGTCTTTATTATTAGCATTAACATTTTATAACATATATTTTAACAAATATTTTATATATGTCAAATCAGTTCATCAGTGGGGCAGCTGACAAAATAAAATGGTACTTTTCTCAGATCTAGTCAACATAAAAGTTGTTGTACTATATATTGCACAAAAAGAGTGTGAACTGTAGCACAAACTGCTTTCCCTCAGAATTAACTGCATCCCCATAAATTGGTCTGCAGACCAGCCCTCATTCTCTCAGGACTTCCTGTCCCTGGTTTCTGTTTCCTGTCTGGCCTAAAATTGTTCCTTTACCAGTCATTGGCATTGCTTCAGAACATAATAATGTTCTGGAGCAATGCCATAATAAATAAGAAATAATGACCAACCTGAGAGCCGTCTGCATCTTCTAAGTGCAACTCCAGCGTTGTGTCATCTGTGCAGATTCACCACCTCATAGTAGCCAAGCACTTTAACTTGCAGCTGCTCTGAGGACATGTTTGTAAGTTACATGCTCACAGTCAGAGACTAAAAACACACTTTCTGACATTCCTACGCTGTAGCAGGTGCTGTCCAGCTCCCAGTGTCCCTGCCTTTGTGCAGGCCTGTCCTCCCTCAAGTCCAGCAGGTTATCCGCCGATGCGTATCCTCGCATCTGGCTGCCCGCTGATGGATGCTTTGTTGGGGTGACTGGAATCTCACGGTCAGGTAGGTCGAGTCTGTCAAAGGACTCTGAGGAGAGGATGCTGTCCTCACTTATGGCTCCACTGGGCCGGGATCTATTGCTTCCTGTGGGTAACATGGCTGCAAGCTGGTCCAGTGAGCCAAATTCTTGCAGGCCCCTAGAAAACTTGCCATGGAGTTTGAGGATACCCTTGCGGTGTTGCACAGATGAGGGGTACAGACGTGTCTGGGTGAAGTTACCACTCTCCAGGGAGGAATAATAGCCCAAATCGCTTTCAGGCGGCTTCTTCAAGATGCCTCTGGGGGGCGCAGGAAGCACAGGTGATTCTGCAGCACTGGGGGTAAAAGCAAAAGTGTTTGGGCTCTTCTCCTCCAGGGGTGTGGCCTGGGCATCTGAGGGTGGCTTCTGCATCAGACTGCCTCGCTTCTTTAATATGCTTTTATATGGGCGAGGGGTGGAGCCTTCGTGCATAGTCTGAGAGACATTGTTTTCTTTGCGTGACCTGCGTAGGGAATGCTGACGTTGAACCGGTTCTCCTCCAGCAGCCCCACCTGACCGCAACAAACAGCGCATCTTTGAACCGCTCTCTAGAAGAGGACGAGAGGTGCGATGCAACCAGTCCACAATGCGGGTTGGGCCACCTGTTTGACACACTGTAACCACATGTCCTTGTCCCAGATGGACAGCTGCACTGTCGTTCTGTGACAGTAGGGGGCGCTGATAGCCCCAGTTGAGCCACCAGTGGCCAGCGATCTCCTCTATTGTAGCTCTATGCTCAGGGTTCACCGTCAACATCCAGCGGATCAAACCATATGCATCTGTGGGGGGAGGGGGAGGATTAGTGGTGAGTAATAATAGAGAGACATCCATCACCTGTCTCCAAAGGTGCATTCATTTTTAACATAAGACTGCAGGGGTCTACACATGCAAGCACGCAATTGAGAACTTTACAGTACATTCTATAAAGCAGCGACAATATACAACTGAGATCATCAGTCGTAAAAGCAAGATTGTTGAAGGGCGGGGGTGGGGGTTAATTTTATTGTGCACCCTTGACAAACCCTTTGATACATTTTTAAGTGTGGAGCATCTTTCAAATACTACTCAAAGGTTGTATCTGAAAGATGTTTCTCACCAGAAGGTTTGGTTGGTTTGCGGTAGTCCCCAGTGCTGATCTGCTCGACTAAGTTCTTGTAGTCCTGTCCATCAAAAGGCATGGCTCCGTGGACCAAAGTGTAGAGCAAAACACCCAGAGACCAGCAGTCCACCTCTGGACCTCTGTACGGCCGCCCGTTCACGATCTCTGGGGAAGCGTATAGAGGACTCCCACAGTATGTCTGCAGGAATCTATCACCCTGGAACAGGTTGGATAGTCCAAAATCAGCAATCTGAAAAAAGCGAGTTGATACACAGTCAGTACTGCTCAGGAAGTACATGTTTGCCTCTTATATAACGAGCTATAACAACAGACGGCACACTGAAAGTTACAATATCTCTGTTTACACTGTTTTCAAATGTCATGCAAGTTTCGATTGTGTGTTTTTATGGTTTACTGCCTAATAACACCACAGAAAACAGAGTAGTCACTGATACAGTTTGAAATAAGCATAACAAACGTGTGAAGACTGTGTTCAGAGAGGACTGTGTTAAGAGTGGAGCTCATTCATAAAACAAATATGTGTTAACTGAACTTGCATAGAATTACTAGATGTTAGATTTAAACCATTTAATTCTGTGAGAACTCACTTTGATATTTCCATTGCTGTCCAGCAAGATGTTCTCCAACTTCAGGTCACGATGAACAATCCCGTTCTGAGAGAGAACAAAAATATGTACAAACTACATATTTTCAACTCTATTCCTACTTGTTAACGTATCTCTTTTGACAAATACTGTTTCCCCCCCTTTCATTGCACAGATTAGATGATTAACACATCCCAAAAACCCTGAACGTTCCTTACAGAAACGTGGTTTCGATTTTCTACAGCCGAACTGCTGCAGGAGCTTTGTGTCATGGCACAACAGAATGGGCGAGCTGTGTGTGGAATGTCAGTTATGCATGATTGTGTTTCTCTGTAACAGTCTCAAAACAGTCCGTCTGAAGTCTTCCTTTACCTCATTTAGCACCGCAACCAAAACCACACACCAGCACACCAATAACAGACAAATTCTTCAAAAGTCTATGTAGAAAAACAAAGCTAACCCACCTTCTCAAGAATGTTTGGGTATGTTTTTATAGTCATTAAGAACTTGAAAAGCATTGTGTGAGGTGTTATGCAAATCAGGGCTGTTTAGAAGACTATGCTGCATGTTCTTGTCTTCGCATTACTGTATGCATGCACGCATTAAGAGCAGTTTGTGTGTGTGTGTGTGTGTGTGTGTGTGGCCTTTGGCCCTGACGCTGCCTGTCTCTCTGGGTTCTCTAATGTGTGTTCAGCCATGTGAAATGTAATGCGTGTTATGCAACCCTTCATTCTGCGCTTTTAGTGTGTCGCAGAGATGGTGGGTTTCTATTATCTGGGATCTCATCAGGCCACAAGAGACTATATAAGGAATATTCGCATAACATTTGACTAATATTTAGTCTTATATTTAGTTTTGAAATTGACAGAATGTTTTATTTCTGTGTGTGAGTGACCTGCACAGGTCATACTGTGTGCAGATTAAGGGTTTATTTCTTGTGGGTTAGAGGCTTGTTCACATGACCATCACATGACTATCAACAACAGTAATAAGACAGCATGTGTGTGTGTGTTCTCACCCTGTGGCAGTAGTGGACAGCAGAGACGATCTGTCTGAACAGATGTCTGGTCTCCGTCTCAGAGATGTTCTGCTTCTCACTGATGTAGTCATACAGATCTCCTCCGCTTGCATACTCCATCACAATCACTATCTTATCCTTATTCTCAAACACTGTGACACACACACATCATACTGAACCTCTGAAGAAAATTTGATTTTACATGGAAAATTTAACTGCTATTTTTATTACAATTAAGCACATTCCTGTAAAAAAATCTTGATTTTTTAAAAATAAGATAAGAACACATTTTGGGACATATGCAACTGTGACATTTAAAAGCTATATAATTATATAGCATATCAGTTTATTTTTTGAATTATATTAATAATAATGGGAGACATTTCACATCGTGGTGATAAGATTTGTGAGGAAAGATTCAGTCAGGCACAATAATATGCAAACATAATAATATACAGTAATTTGAAGGGAATCTTAATTATATAATCAAAGACAAATATTTGCGTGACAGAAAAGCTGTCGTTATTAAGCATGAATAATCACAGCTATCTGGTTGATGTCAGGACACTTTCTCACGACATAATTTCAGACCTTCATATATGGTGATGATGTGCGGGTGGCTGAGTGACGACATGATCTCGATCTCACGCCAAATGTGGATCAGATCCTGTTCATCTTTGATCTTCTCCTTGCGGATGGATTTTATAGCCACCTGAGAAACAAACAAGAACACTGAATCCTAAAGAAAACCTAATGAAGAACATCCAGATCGCACCATAATAAAAATAAGACAGATTATAAAGATTATAAGTACATTTGTAAAGAACAATTGTAAGTATTCTTCATACCAAGAACTGTAAGGATCATTTTCACTAGGGAATAAACATTTTCATAATTAAAAATAAAAACTGTGGTAACTCAGTATTATCAGTCAGTCATTACCATCTCTGTGGGGGAGGGTTCAGACAATAATTACAAAGACAAGTCCTAACTCGGTCGGAATAAAACATGAACATTCGCTCTTTCCTGTGAAGAATAAAACAAACTCCTTCCTGAGAAAATGAGCAAACAAATGTGGGTTAATATTTAAACATGTCTGCACAGATGGCAATGCAACATAATAACCACAAAACTACAATGTATCAGTTTTAAGGAAAGGAAATGGTTTCTGAAGGTCGTTTATAAAACTTACTCTGATGAAACAGTAACCAACTCAATTGGTTAGGAAATGCAAAACATGAAACCAGCAATACCAACACAAACCAGTTCAATGAGTTAAATAAATCTTAAATAAATAAATATCTTAAAGCTTATTTCTCTTTAACTTTTGGTTCATAGTTACATTATGTCCTCAGTTTAATTCTCACACATTGAGGGAGGTTTATGTTCAGAAACAACTCTTTGCCAGCATGGTAGAAGGATCACACATAACACCAGTGACCTCAACAGGACATTGACAACACATGATGTCATAGCGGCTCAACTTCCTGCTGGATCTTTGCCTCATGAACAAAGATTTCACAGACTCATCATACAAACATTCTCTACAGAGCTCAGACTGGAATTCTGGAACGAGGCTTCAGTGTCTCTTCCTGGCCCTCACCGGATTGTGCAGAGCAATTAGTGAATGTTGACTTTCTCTCAACATTCAGTGAGTGTTGCGGGCACAAGGGAGTGGCTGCTCTCTGTCTGACATGCCTCCCCTCATTCTTGCATTTCACATCAACACATAAACCAAATTAAGCCTGTTTTTAAGACCATTACGGTTATTAAAAACATATCTACCCCAAATCTCATTACTGTAATGTGAAAATATGTTTCAGGATAGGGCAAATTAAATATTTTACAACAAATACAAATATTGTGTAAATATTTAGCTTTTTAAATTATTATTAATAATTTTAGACCACAGTAATGAGAATCTAGATAAAATCTATATTCTAAACCTAGCTTTAATTTTCTTCAAACAAACATAATGTCTTATTTGAAATAAGCTGGACACAGAACTGAATTATTATACAACATGATAATAGAAATATGCGTGTGAGTGACTAAGCCTTAACAAAACACGTGGTCAGAGGCTGAATGCACCTGCGGGTTATTTAAAGGTTTTTCCTGGGCAGGGCAGAACCGGTTCTGTGTTTGCTTGATCTTTACAGGAAACAAATTCTATAGACAACTGACTGACTGAGTCTGGTATGTTAAACAGAAGGTCACACACTCTTCTGCTGCACATTTCATCACCTCTCATAGACTTAAATTAAGATTATTCTGTTTCTCATGCCCTGTTTTCAACAAACGTGTTTGCCACAGAAATCATTTGGCACTGATATCACTAATGCAGACTGCCGGTTTAAACAGGTTTCACACTGTTTGGGAGGACACGCTCACAAAAGTCTGGATTGATCTCTGAGAAACCAAATGTCCCTCGAGGAAACAACTTCAGAAATGTAATACATAATGTCTTCACGAAACAAGTGTCTTCATTGATTAGCTGTAGGGTTGCAAATCTAATAAACTAAACGTAAATACAGTACAATGTCTCCACTTAAACAGAAAAAAGTGCTTTAAAGTCTGCTGGAAAACTACATAATGTCATTCAAGTTATTTAAAAACAACTGTGATAACATTTCAAACATAAAGAAATACAGCATCTTTATAATTGTCACATCTTTAACTCTAAACTGTAACTGTGATGAATGGCGACGCATTTTTCTTTATGATTGTCTTTAACTCTGAACTGTAACTGTGATGGATGGTCATTTTTCTTTATGATTGTCTTTAACTCTAAACTGTAACTGTGATGGATGGTCATTTTTCTTTATGATTGTCTTTAACTCTAAACTGTAACTGTGATGAATGGCGACGCATTTTTCTTTATGATTGTCTTTAACTCTGAACTGTAACTGTGATGAATGGCGACGCATTTTTCTTTATGACTGTCTTTAACTCTAAACTGTAACTGTGATGGATGGTCATTTTTCTTTATGATTGTCTTTAACTCTAAACTGTAACTGTGATGAATGGCGACACATTTTTCTTTATGATTGTCTTTAACTCTAAACTGTAACTGTGATGGATGGTCATTTGTCGTTATGATTGTCTTTAACTCTAAACTGTAACTGTGATGAATGGTGACGCATTTTTCTTTATGATTGTCTTTAACTCTAAACTGTAACTGTGATGGATGGTCATTTGTCGTTATGATTGTCTTTAACTCTAAACTGTAACTGTGATGAATGGCGACACATTTTTCTTTATGATTGTCTTTAACTCTAAACTGTAACTGTGATGGATGGTCATTTGTCGTTATGATTGTCTTTAACTCTAAACTGTAACTGTGATGGATGGTCATTTTTCTTTATGATTGTCTTTAACTCTGAACTGTAACTGTGATGGATGGTCATTTTTCTTTATGATTGTCTTTAACTCTAAACTGTAACTGTGATGGATGGTCATTTGTCGTTATGATTGTCTTTAACTCTAAACTGTAACTGTGATGGATGGTCATTTTTCTTTATGATTGTCTTTAACTCTGAACTGTAACTGTGATGGATGGTCATTTTTCTTTATGATTGTCTTTAACTCTGAACTGTAACTTTGATGGATGGTCATTTTTCTTTATGATTGTCTTTAACTCTGAACTGTAACTGTGATGGATGGTCATTTTTCTTTATGATTGTCTTTAACTCTAAACTGTAACTGTGATGAATGGTCATTTTTCTTTATGATTGTCTTTAACTCTGAACTGTAACTGTGATGGATGGTCATTTGTCGTTATGATTGTCTTTAACTCTAAACTGTAACTGTGATGGATGGTCATTTTTCTTTATGATTGTCTTTAACTCTGAACTGTAACTGTGATGGATGGTCATTTGTCGTTATGATTGTCTTTAACTCTAAACTGTAACTGTGATGGATGGTCATTTTTCTTTATGATTGTCTTTAACTCTGAACTGTAACTGTGATGGATGGTCATTTGTCGTTATGATTGTCTTTAACTCTAAACTGTAACTGTGATGGATGGTCATTTTTCTTTATGATTGTCTTTAACTCTAAACTGTAACTGTGATGAATGGTCATTTTTCTTTATGATTGTCTTTAACTCTGAACTGTAACTGTGATGGATGGTCATTTTTCTTTATGATTGTCTTTAACTCTAAACTGTAACTGTGATGAATGGCGATGCATTTTTCTTTTTGATTGTCTTTAACTCTAAACTGTAACTGTGATGAATGGCGATGCATTTTTCTTTATGATTGTCTTTAACTCTAAACTGTAACTGTGATGGATGGTCATTTTTCTTTATGATTGTCTTTAACTCTGAACTGTAACTGTGATGGATGGTCATTTTTCTTTATGATTGTCTTTAACTCTAAACTGTAACTGTGATGAATGGCGACGCATTTTTCTTTATGATTGTCTTTAACTCTAAACTGTAACTGTGATGAATGGCAACGCATTTTTCTTTATGATTGTCTTTAACTCTGAACTGTAACTGTGATGGATGGTCATTTTTCTTTATGATTGTCTTTAACTCTAAACTGTAACTGTGATGGATGGTCATTTTTCTTTATGATTGTCTTTAACTCTGAACTGTAACTGTGATGGATGGTCATTTTTCTTTATGATTGTCTTTAACTCTGAACTGTAACTGTGATGAATGGTGATGCATTTTTCTTTATGATTGTCTTTAACTCTAAACTGTAACTGTGATGAATGGCGACGCATTTTTCTTTATGATTGTCTTTAACTCTAAACTGTAACTGTGATGGATGGTCATTTTTCTTTATGATTGTCTTTAACTCTGAACTGTAACTGTGATGGATGGTCATTTTTCTTTATGATTGTCTTTAACTCTAAACTGTAACTGTGATGGATGGTCATTTTTCTTTATGATTGTCTTTAACTCTGAACTGTAACTGTGATGGATGGTCATTTTTCTTTATGATTGTCTTTAACTCTAAACTGTAACTGTGATGGATGGTCATTTTTCTTTATGATTGTCTTTAACTCTAAACTGTAACTGTGATGGATGGTCATTTTTCTTTATGATTGTCTTTAACTCTGAACTGTAACTGTGATGGATGGTCATTTTTCTTTATGATTGTCTTTAACTCTGAACTGTAACTGTGATGGATGGTCATTTTTCTTTATGATTGTCTTTAACTCTAAACTGTAACTGTGATGGATGGTCATTTTTCTTTATGATTGTCTTTAACTCTAAACTGTAACTGTGATGAATGGCGATGCATTTTTCTTTATGATTGTCTTTAACTCTAAACTGTAACTGTGATGGATGGTCATTTTTCTTTATGATTGTCTTTAACTCTAAACTGTAACTGTGATGGATGGTCATTTGTCGTTATGATTGTCTTTAACTCTAAACTGTAACTGTGATGGATGGTCATTTTTCTTTATGATTGTCTTTAACTCTGAACTGTAACTGTGATGGATGGTCATTTGTCGTTATGATTGTCTTTAACTCTAAACTGTAACTGTGATGGATGGTCATTTTTCTTTATGATTGTCTTTAACTCTGAACTGTAACTGTGATGAATGGTCATTTTTCTTTATGATTGTCTTTAACTCTGAACTGTAACTGTGATGGATGGTCATTTTTCTTTATGATTGTCTTTAACTCTAAACTGTAACTGTGATGAATGGCGATGCATTTTTCTTTTTGATTGTCTTTAACTCTAAACTGTAACTGTGATGAATGGCGATGCATTTTTCTTTATGATTGTCTTTAACTCTAAACTGTAACTGTGATGGATGGTCATTTTTCTTTATGATTGTCTTTAACTCTGAACTGTAACTGTGATGGATGGTCATTTTTCTTTATGATTGTCTTTAACTCTAAACTGTAACTGTGATGAATGGCGACGCATTTTTCTTTATGATTGTCTTTAACTCTAAACTGTAACTGTGATGAATGGCAACGCATTTTTCTTTATGATTGTCTTTAACTCTGAACTGTAACTGTGATGGATGGTCATTTTTCTTTATGATTGTCTTTAACTCTAAACTGTAACTGTGATGGATGGTCATTTTTCTTTATGATTGTCTTTAACTCTAAACTGTAACTGTGATGGATGGTCATTTTTCTTTATGATTGTCTTTAACTCTGAACTGTAACTGTGATGGATGGTCATTTTTCTTTATGATTGTCTTTAACTCTGAACTGTAACTGTGATGGATGGTCATTTTTCTTTATGATTGTCTTTAACTCTGAACTGTAACTGTGATGGATGGTCATTTTTCTTTATGATTGTCTTTAACTCTGAACTGTAACTGTGATGAATGGTGATGCATTTTTCTTTATGATTGTCTTTAACTCTAAACTGTAACTGTGATGAATGGCGACGCATTTTTCTTTATGATTGTCTTTAACTCTAAACTGTAACTGTGATGGATGGTCATTTTTCTTTATGATTGTCTTTAACTCTGAACTGTAACTGTGATGGATGGTCATTTTTTCTTTATGATTGTCTTTAACTCTAAACTGTAACTGTGATGGATGGTCATTTTCTTTATGATTGTCTTTAACTCTGAACTGTAACTGTGATGGATGGTCATTTTTCTTTATGATTGTCTTTAACTCTAAACTGTAACTGTGATGGATGGTCATTTTTCTTTATGATTGTCTTTAACTCTAAACTGTAACTGTGATGGATGGTCATTTTTCTTTATGATTGTCTTTAACTCTAAACTGTAACTGTGATGAATGGTGATGCATTTTTCTTTATGATTGTCTTTAACTCTAAACTGTAACTGTGATGAATGGTCATTTTTCTTTATGATTGTCTTTAACTCTAAACTGTAACTGTGATGAATGGCGACATATTTTTCTTTATGATTGTCTTTAACTCTGAACTGTAACTGTGATGGATGGTCATTTTTCTTTATGATTGTCTTTAACTCTAAACTGTAACTGTGATGAATGGCGATGCATTTTTCTTTTTGATTGTCTTTAACTCTAAACTGTAACTGTGATGAATGGCGATGCATTTTTCTTTATGATTGTCTTTAACTCTAAACTGTAACTGTGATGAATGGCGACGCATTTTTCTTTATGATTGTCTTTAACTCTAAACTGTAACTGTGATGGATGGTAATTTTTCTTTATGATTGTCTTTAACTCTGAACTGTAACTGTGATGGATGGTCATTTTTCTTTATGATTGTCTTTAACTCTAAACTGTAACTGTGATGAATGGCGACGCATTTTTCTTTATGATTGTCTTTAACTCTAAACTGTAACTGTGATGGATGGTCATTTTTCTTTATAATTGTCTTTAACTCTAAACTGTAACTGTGATGGATGGTCATTTTTCTTTATGATTGTCTTTAACTCTGAACTGTAACTGTGATGGATGGTCATTTTTCTTTATGATTGTCTTTAACTCTAAACTGTAACTGTGATGAATGGCGACGCATTTTTCTTTATGATTGTCTTTAACTCTGAACTGTAACTGTGATGGATGGTCATTTTTCTTTATGATTGTCTTTAACTCTGAACTGTAACTGTGATGAATGGTCATTTTTCTTTATGATTGTCTTTAACTCTAAACTGTAACTGTGATGAATGGTGATGCATTTTTCTTTATGATTGTCTTTAACTCTGAACTGTAACTGTGATGAATGGTGATGCATTTTTCTTTATGATTGTCTTTAACTCTAAACTAACTGTGATGAATGGCGACGCATTTTTCTTTATGATTGTCTTTAACTCTAAACTGTAACTGTGATGGATGGTCATTTTTCTTTATGATTGTCTTTAACTCTGAACTGTAACTGTGATGGATGGTCATTTTTCTTTATGATTGTCTTTAACTCTAAACTGTAACTGTGATGGATGGTCATTTTTCTTTATGATTGTCTTTAACTCTGAACTGTAACTGTGATGGATGGTCATTTTTCTTTATGATTGTCTTTAACTCTAAACTGTAACTGTGATGGATGGTCATTTTTCTTTATGATTGTCTTTAACTCTGAACTGTAACTGTGATGGATGGTCATTTTTCTTTATGATTGTCTTTAACTCTGAACTGTAACTGTGATGGATGGTCATTTTTCTTTATGATTGTCTTTAACTCTAAACTGTAACTGTGATGGATGGTCATTTTTCTTTATGATTGTCTTTAACTCTGAACTGTAACTGTGATGGATGGTCATTTTTCTTTATGATTGTCTTTAACTCTAAACTGTAACTGTGATGGATGGTCATTTTTTTTATGATTGTCTTTAACTCTGAACTGTAACTGTGATGGATGGTCATTTTTCTTTATGATTGTCTTTAACTCTAAACTGTAACTGTGATGGATGGTCATTTTTCTTTATGATTGTCTTTAACTCTGAACTGTAACTGTGATGGATGGTCATTTTTCTTTATGATTGTCTTTACCTCTGAACTGTAACTGTGATGGATGGTCATTTTTCTTTATGATTGTCTTTAACTCTAAACTGTAACTGTGATGGATGGTCATTTTTCTTTATGATTGTCTTTAACTCTGAACTGTAACTGTGATGGATGGTCATTTTTCTTTATGATTGTCTTTAACTCTGAACTGTAACTGTGATGGATGGTCATTTTTCTTTATGATTGTCTTTAACTCTGAACTGTAACTGTGATGAATGGTCATTTTTCTTTATGATTGTCTTTAACTCTAAACTGTAACTGTGATGGATGGTCATTTTTCTTTATGATTGTCTTTAACTCTGAACTGTAACTGTGATGGATGGTCATTTGTCGTTATGAATGGGAATACAGTGTTTGTCGTGTGCTCACCGTTCTGCCGGACCGCTCCGTGGCTTTCTTCACCCGTCCGTACGTGCCCTTACCGAGAGTCTCCAGAAACTCGTATCTGTGTTTCAGGTTGTGTTTGTGATGGTGCCTCTTCACCGCCTGACGCCTGACGGGCACAACGCCCGAATCCCCCGCACACAGCTCACCCGGACCCGCCAGAGCCCGTCCGGAC
This sequence comes from Chromobotia macracanthus, assembly GCA_036877525.1. NCBI lineage: Eukaryota > Metazoa > Chordata > Actinopteri > Cypriniformes > Botiidae > Chromobotia > Chromobotia macracanthus. The sequence goes on along the minus strand of JAZGTH010000071.1, from coordinate 251,112 downwards.
CCGTCAGCCTCCATCACCCGCTGACCAGATGTCAGTTCAGACCCTGATCATGATGATGATGATGATGATGATGATGAATATGTGTGTTCGTGTCAACGCGCAGGTGAGCGAATGCGCCGCCGATCATCTGGAGCAACTGTGGGTGGGTCTGGAGTGACGTCAGTTTATGGGCGTGTCCGCATGGTTGTAAATACCGCCCAACGTGCTCTTTTTATTGCAGGTACAACATTATAAACAGCCACACAAAAGATAAAAACTGAAATTGAATTTATTCATTTAGTTACGAAAAAGGTTAACAATCAATTCAGAGCCTTTATATTATTTGTTTTCAAAAAATAAAATACTGTCTTTTAATGTTAAAGCTGAATGCACATTCACAGACTCAATATATAATTCACAAGTTTTGTTAAGAATCTTCAGCAGTGTTTGTGCTAATGGACTTTGATTAGTTTCGTTTGTGCTGGAAACTTATCAAAGCTATCTTCAAAAATGATTTGATGATACTAATTCGTATCCTCTTCACAAACAGCTGATGGACAATTCTCGGTAACACGTCAATAGTTGTTTGTGCTCTTCACAAAGTGTCCGCTGGATGGCGCCACTAGATCAGAAAAACATGTTTGATATTGACTCCTTTTAAAAAATAGTCCAGAAGATTTATATAAAAGTGAAAGTCTTATGCCTATTTTCATTATATAAACATGTTTTAACAGAAGGGCCGTCCGCTCCTATAATACCATTTAGTAGGCTAGTTCATTAAGCCTTATTAGTGGAAAGGTTTAACCTTATGTCCTACATGCGCGTACTTTCCCATCGCCTGTATAGACTTTTCTTTTAGTGCGTGTTAGATGTGGCACAGCCCAGTCCGGGACGAGCGGACTACATTTCCCAGCATGCATCAGGCGCGTCACGACCCGCCCACCGCATATCCCTCTTGCCAGATGGACGAGCAGGCGGAGTGAATTTGATCTGAAATCCGGATCTTTCGTAAACGAACCAACACCGACATCAGAATTACCAGGCACCGCCTCCTCATGACTGATGATTGGCGCTCATATGTGCGAAAAAACTTGCCGAACAGCCGCGAACCAGAACCAACGACCCGGTTCAGCCTCCCGTCCGCCGGAGTGCGTGTTACAGTTCGGACCCGCTGCTGGATTATTCAGGCAACACAGTTTTGTTGAGCAGGGCTCTGCTGTGTGTGTGGATGCATTGGCACATAGCGGCGTGTTGTTGTGTGGTTTCGGTCCAGTTAGCAGCGATACGGGCCTCTTTGTAAACACACTTTAGCTTGTGTTTTTGGACCTGTACTTGACTGTGTGGTTTGGTCATTTGGATGTGTGTGTCTATGTGATGCACACACATTCTGGGTCGGTCCGGGTTCTGCAGCAGAATCGGGATGGAGAACCCACAGAAAGCAGGATCACTGGTCAGAGATCTGACTCGAGCCTTCAGCCACTACAACAGACACAACATCCTGCTCAAGAAGAACCTCAAAGACACCATCATCTTCTTCAGAGAGATCCGGCAGAACCACAGCAACACCTGCACTGGTCCTGCTGCAGCTGCAGACGCAGGTGAGTCTGGTCCAGTGACACTGCGGTACTGATGATTCTGCTACATGTCAAGAGGTGCTGAGTGTGAAGGTTCCTCCTAATCCGAGAAGATCAGAGATGTCCTCAAGTGCTGATGTGATTACTGTGTGTGTGTGTGTGTGGTATCTTCAGCTGGTATGGGTTTTGTTAGTTTGATCAGGATGTGTGTAGTGTTGTTCTAATGAGTGTGTTTGTTGTTTTTATAAGTGTTTGTTTGTGTGTTATAGGTGTTGGTTGTGAGAATTATTAGTGATCATGTTTGATTTTGCATTGAGAGCAGAAACAGTCCAGAACAGGATTTAGTGCAGAATTAAGAAGCCTAATGCTAATGAAGGCATCTCATTTAGTAACAACACTCAACAATGCTTTAATCAGGACACAGAAATCACATTCCCAGTGAATGCTGCTTCACATTCCCAGTGAATGCTGCTTCACATTCCCAGTGAATGCTGCTTCACATTCCCAGTGAATGCTGCTTCACATTCCCAGTGAATGCTGCTTCACATTCCCAGTGAATGCTGCTTCAGTCTAAATACTAGAGAATGTCTGTGGATGTGTGTGTTTGACTGTTGGATTGCAGAACCCATTCAACAACCCAAGATGAAGTTATATTTTGTCATTTTATTCTCAAAGGATTCCTAATATTGAAATGCAGTGATTTGTATAGACTCTACAGCAGATAATGAGTGTATGTGTGTTTGTGTTTGTTTGTTTCTTTTGGTGTGTTTGTGTGTGTGTGTGTTTGTGTGAGTGTATGTGTTTGTTTGTTTCTGTTGGTGTGTTTGTGTGAGTGTGTGTGTGTTTGTGTAGGTGTGAGTGTATATGTGTGTTTGTTTGTTTGTTTGTTTGTGTGAGCGTATGTGTGTTTGTTTGTTTCTTTTGGTGTGTTTGCATGAGTGTATGTGTGTTTGTGTTTGTTTGTTTCTTTTGGTGTGTTTGTGTGTGTGTGTGTTTGTGTGAGTGTATGTGTTTGTTTGTTTGTGTTGGTGTGTTTGTGTGAGTGTATGTGTGTTTGTTTGTTTCTGTTGGTGTGTTTGTGTGTTTGTGTAGGGGTGAGTGTATATGTGTGTTTGTGTTTGTTTGGTTTTGTTGGTGTGTTTGTGTGAGTGTATGTGTGTGTTTGTTTGTTTGTGTGAGTGTATATGTGTGTTTGTTTGTTTGTTTGTGTGAGTGTATGTGTGTTTGTTTGTTTCTGTTGGTGTGTTTGTGTGAGTGTATGTGTGTTTGTGTTTGTTTGTTTCTGTTGGTGTGTTTGTGTGAGTGTATGTGTGTGTTTGTGTAGGTGTGAGTGTATATATGTGTTTGTTTGTTTGTTTGTGTGAGTGTGTGTGTGTTTGTGTAGGTGTGGTTGGAGTCTTTCCTTTAACAAAGGACTTCTGCTTGTTATGACGCAAGTTTCTCTGGTTTCTGAATGAAATCATTTAATCTGTTGTACAGGATAAAAGAGCAACAGGAGAGAAATCAAATCAAAGCTGTGAAACAGAGAACGGATCGTTTGAACCTGAAGTCACTTTCCATTGACTGTGTGAATTTTCTGTGTATTTACTGTGTGAAACACTGCTATTGCACTGGTGAAAATTTAAACTCAACATCTGTAGTTTTACTGAGTTTCTGGAGAACCCAACTGCAGCAGAACTCTCACGGCACTTTTGACTCTCATGACCCGTGACCTTATTGAGGACTTTCCCTTAAACCCCAACAAATATACATGTGTATGATGGATTTATTTACCTGTGTGATAGTTGTATTTTTGCTCTTATGTGGGCAGCAGTGAATGTGTACATGGGTGTCTGATCTCAGGCTCAGGGTTCAGAACTGCTGGGCAACACTGGGTATTTTTCTCAGCACTGAAATTGTTGCCTCTGTGTGTGTGCCTCTGTGTGTGTGCCTCTGTGTGTGTGCCTCTGTGTGTGTGCCTCTGTGTGTGTGCCTCTGTGTGTCTGTGCTTGTGCCTCTGTGTGTGTGTGTGTGTGCGCTTGTGCCTCTGTGTGTGTGTTGGGTCATGAGATGGAGGCCTCAGGCTCAGGGTTCAGAACTGCTGGGCAACACTGGGTATTTTTCTCAGCACTGAAATTGTTCTTTATAGTCTGAATCTATTTACTCTTGTTTGTGATGATAACATTTCACTAGTTTAGAGTTACAGATTTGAAATGGTTTACAAAAGACTAAAATGTAACTTTTTTACAATTAAGTTTTATTTTATTTCACAACAGTAAAAAAGCAATTAAAACATACTATGCATGTAATAAAATAACATTTTCTAATACTTTATTTTTTTAAATCACCCTATTATTGATTAATGGCAGTAACTAAAAAAATTAAATAATTGATTTATCATCCCTGTGTTATTTGCTACTGTTTTGTTATTTCTTTGTCTCTAATTCTCTTTCATTTTTCATTTCTTTTTTTCATTTTTCATTTTCAAGTATTTGTATTGTGAATACTTTGTGTATTGTATGTATTTTATTGTTATATATCTGTACGCATTTTATTATTTGTATTTTTGCAAATGCCTTAAACCCCTTATATATTGCCTTATGTATTGCAAATACAATGCATTGTATTGCAAAAACGTTGTAAAAAGCGCTAAATAAATAACATTGAATCTTTCAGAATCAGTGCGTTTATGTCTCTTTATTTCTCTCTTTGTCTCAGGTCAGCTCAGCGGCATCTCGTTGCCACGCAATGAAGAGGAATATCTACAGAGTGTTGTCAGCAGCACCCCTTATATTCTGATTCTGGGTCAGGACTGTGCAGCCCGATACAAACTTCTGAACTGCCTCCTGGGAGAGAGACTCCTCCCCCTCGGACCTGAGGCAGGTGGGGCATGTAGGCCGGAGGGTGGAGCCTGCAGAAGAAGGAAGTTGTATTTCACACATGGGCGTCAGATGCGATTGAGTCTGGCGTTGCCGGGTCAGTATGAGCTGGTGCATCAGTTGGCGGCTCACTGCCGCCGTTGGGATACGGTGCCATGCGAGGACCTGGAGATCCGGGAGTGTGAAGATCCTGCACAGCGATTGGCCGAGCTGGAGATCACGCTCCATCATGCGCTGCTGCAGGTCAGAGACTTATGGGAAATGTAGTTCTCAGACTGAAAAACCCCAACACATCACAGAATAATTTCATGATTTTATTTATTTTACGTCATCTCTGAATAAAATCAGTATCATCGAGGACATTAGCCGCTTTCACCTTTCTTCTCAATCTGGTCTCTTATAATCTCATCCTCTGATGTTTGTGTAACTGTGTTCTTTGGGTCTGCTGTACTTCACATGATCACAGGAGAAAAACAGCTCCAGTTGCTGTTATGGCGATGCGTCTCCATGGTAATGAGGGAACTGGGATTTATCCTGAGACTCTCCTGTAAATACTTTGTGAAGTTGGTTGTGACTGAATGTCTTTATTTCAGTAGTTTGTTTGTTTATCTTCCTGATAGTATACTTAGTATTGGATGAACATATCTGTTGAATACATGAAATAAATATATATCAACAAATAAATAATCAAATCAACACAACAAATCTGTTTCGTCTCAAGTCAGCCTCAAGTCAGACTGACCCCAAGTACAAATCACATTTAATCTCAGATCAGTCCCAGATAACTCTTAATAAATCACACATATCTGCTACAGTCACACTTACGCAGACACCTGCACACTTACGCAGACACCTGCACACTTACGCAGACACACACACATGTTGAGGTGTGTTCTCTGCAGTGGATGAAACAGGTGTGTTTGAAGTGGTTCAGGTCTGATCAGACTGTGGGTTAGATGCTCAGACAGACTCTGAAATCCACCATTAGATGCTGTTTATGAGCAGCTGTGCTTTTAGACCATCATTGTTCTAGAGAGATTTTCGGCCTTCTATTGATCTTCTGTATATGAGACAGTGCTGACCGACTCTATTGTCTTACTGGACTGTCTCTCTCTCTTTCTGTCTCTCTCACTGTTTTTCTCTGTATGTCTCTCTAAACTCTTACGATCTGTCTCTCTCATCGTGTCTCTCTCTCTCTCATCGTGTCTCTCTCTCTCTCATCGTGTCTCTCTCTCTCTCATCGTGTCTCTCTCTCATCGTGTCTCTCTCTCTCTCATTGTGTGTGTCTCTCTCTCTCTCATTGTGTGTGTCTCTCTCTCTCTCATTGTGTGTGTCTCTCTCTCTCTCATTGTGTGTGTCTCTCTCTCTCTTATTGTGTGTGTCTCTCTCTCTCTCATCGTGCGTCTCTCTCTCTCTCTCTCTCATCGTGCGTCTCTCTCTCTCTCTCATCGTGCGTCTCTCTCTCTCTCTCTCTCATCGTGCGTCTCTCTCTCTCTCTCTCATCGTGCGTCTCTCTCTCTCTCTCATCGTGCGTCTCTCTCTCTCTCTCTCTCTCTCGTCTCTCTCTCTCTCTCTCTCTCATCGTGCGTCTCTCTCTCTCTCTCTCATCGTGCGTCTCTCTCTCTCTCTCTCATCGTGCGTCTCTCTCTCTCTCTCTCATCGTGTGTCTCTCTCTCTCTCTCTCTCATCGTGTGTCTCTCT
>JAZGTH010000071.1:202500-237500 GCA_036877525.1 Chromobotia macracanthus | reverse complement strand
AGGTTGTGATTCCTCCGTGTCATAACATTCAGCCTCTTGAGGATGCTCTGGAGAGCAGTAAACATAACATCCTTCCCATAATCCTCTACACTGTCAGTCAGGAGGTCTTGAACCTGGAGCAGGTGAATGACCTGCAGAAGGTGCGCGAGATGCTGTCCTCCCCCATTTGCTTCATACGGATCCCGAGCGAACCAACCCGAGAGATGGACCGCAGTGCACTCTACAAGCAGCTGGTGTCTCTGGAGCTCATCAGCAGTTCGGTGGGAAACTGTGCCTGCGGGGCTCCAGCGCAGACGCCTGGAGGAAATGGCAAGATGCGAAGCACTCTGGGAGAGAGTTTGGAGCGTCTTCACCGTGTGCTGGTGCCTTTCACAAGACAAGTGCTGCAGGACCAGCAGGTGGAGGCCGCAAACCTGCTCAACAGGGTACACTGTCACAGCCTGGACCTCTTCATTAACCAGGTGAGAGAACTTCATCATAAACCCACCAATGTCACCTGTTTAACCAGCAGCTGGTTAACAGTTGTTTGGTGTCATAGCTCTTACTATATTGTGTAGCATGACTGTAACACTGTATTGACCAATCAGCACCCAGAACTGTCTGTTTTATATTACAGACTACTGTATAAACTGTTGTTTGCTGTGATTTGTTCTCAGGCGTTTGACATGCAGCGAGATCTTCAGATAACTCCTCGGCGTCTGGAGTACACACGTGAGAAGGAAGGCAAACTCTTCTGCTCGCTCATGGCCATCGCCAACCGTAAGCAGGAGGAGATGAAGGAAATGATCGTGGAGACACTCACCAGCATGAAGGAGCAGTTATTGGAGGATGCCGCCAACCTGGAGTTCACAGGTCAGATGTCAAAGATCATCATCACGTTGGGTGTTTCACAGTCAGTTTAAAGTCTTTATGTGCCATTTCTGTGTCACTACAGACACCAAGCGACAGAGTTTACACACTGCAGCTGTTTTGTGATGTCAAAGGCTGTGTGTAGTGGTTAATTTCTGAAACAAATGGTGGACGGTGTGTTTGTACAGAATCATTGTTAGCGTTTATTGATTTCTATTTCTGACTTCATTTGTAAAACAGTTTCGTTTATTTTATTATGGGTTTGTACAGACGAGTCTGTCTGTGACTGATGTCATTATTTTATAATCTTGACACGCAAACCCTTAAAAACCCAGAAGGCAGGACTTCTCGTTCTGCACATGCTGTGTGTGTGTGTATCTCTCTGCAGTCAAACGTTTCTTTCCTGTTGCTATAGTAACAGCTGCAGCTGTTCAGAGGTGGTGAGAGTTTATAAACACCTGTTTGTCTAACACTGTTGCTTGTTGTAGTAGAGCTCTCTGTCTGTCTGTCTATCTGTCTCTGTGTTGACTGGGTCATGATTGTTTTCATGTATGATCATTCTCTCTCTCTCTCTCTCTCTCACTCTCTCTTACACACACACACACACACACACACACACACTGATGCCTGCTGATAAACTGATAAACTGCTGTCTGTAGGCATCTTACTAGGATTTTGGAACTGGGTTATAGTCTGTTTTCAGCTGGATCTGTTGTAATGTGTGTGTGTGTGTGTGTGTGTGTGTGTGTGTGTGTGTTTGTAGACATCATCATGACCTCTAACGGAGAGTCTGTGAGCTCTAAAGACATCAAGGTGTGTATTAATCAGATTCAGGATCTGATTGTGGCCAGACTCAATACAGCCGTGGCCAATAAACTCACTAGCTCAGTGGACTACCTGAGAGAGAGCTGTGTGGGTACTCTGGAGAGATGCCTCACCAGTCTGGAGAAATCCACCCCAGAGTCATGTGTGCATAATGTCACATCTAACCATCTCAAACAGGTGCAAATACACAAACTAGAACACACACACACACCCCCCACAATTACACACACTATAACACCCCCCCCCCAATTACACACACTATAACACACCCACACCCCACAATAACACATACATCACAATAGCATACACACACACCAAAATAACACACAAACAGTAAGACAGGAATACACACAAATATTCAGCAGTTACACATTTTTGTGTCTGAATTTCTTGTCTGCAGTCACATTACAAATACTGTGTCGCTGTGTCTCTCTCGCTGTGTCTCTCTCGCTGTGTCTCTCTCGCTGTGTCTCTCTCGCTGTGTCTCTCTCGCTGTGTCTCTCTCGCTGTGTCTCTCTCGCTGTGTCTCGCACTCTCTGTGTCAGATTCTGAATGCAGCGTATCACGTGGAGGTGACTTTTCATTCGGGTTCCTCTGTCACACGACACTTCTGGGAGCAGATCAAACAGGTATGATTGCAAACACCCATAATTCGCCTCTCCTGCCCCTTACACACTGAGTGCCTGGTTCACAATGCAGAGCCAAAACCACAGGAACACACAAACAAATGTATACCTTAAAGATTTGGGTATGCATGAATGTATGTGTATGTAAATAAAGCGACACTGTGTGAGATGTAAATTTACTTGCTGTGGGATGGTCAGGGTGTGTCCTCATGACTGCACAGGTGAGGTTGTGTAGAACATCAGAAGGGAATTTGCATCATCTGAAAGTGATAAATGCTGGTGAATTTCCAGGTTTAAATCTCAGCATAAAACAGTCGAGCCTCAGATTAAACTGTCAGCCTCTTCCAAAGATATGATGTCATGAAAGCATCAACCATTCTATTAGTCGAGGTGTCCTAACTGAAGGTTGAATCTTTTAGAAATATCAAACTAACGTGACATACAGTCTGTAGGTCATTCCCATATGACAACAGATTAGTTTGTGTGTAGATTATTCACAGGATAACTTGGGTGAATCCTCCCTCTATAACTCTGGAGTGGAAGCGTAAAGTCGCTCAGGATGCCATAGAGAGTCTCAGCGCAGCCAAACTGGCCAAGAGCATCTGCTCACAGTTCAGAACACGACTCAACAGCTCACACGACGCATTTGCTGCGTCACTCAGACAGGTAACACACACAAATACTCATACACAATTAAAGACACACTTAAACACACACTCAAACACTCATTCACACTCACAAACACTCACAGATGGACACACACAATTACAGACACACATGATAGGTTTCTATGCTTTGTGGGACTTTCCATACATAATGACTTTACAAACTGTATTTTCTGTCCTTTAACCCTCACCCTACTTCTAAACCTAACACTCACAGAAACGGTTCTGCATTTTTACATTTTCAAAAAAGCATCATTTATTGTTTTTGTGTGTGTGTTTGGCTTCTGTATTTGACCATAAACATTGGTAACTTATGTCTGAAGCATTAAAGCTTTGCGTGTGTTGTGTTATCGTGTATGTATTGTGTGTGTGTGTGTGTTGTGTGTGCTCAGCTTGAGGAGGGTCACACTGGGCGTCTGGAGCGTACTGAAGATCTCTGGCTGCGGGTGAGAAAGGATCACGCCCCACGACTCGCCCGACTCTCATTGGAGAGCCGATCACTCAGAGACATTGTACTGCATGGTAAGAATAAAAAACACAAAATACAGTAAATATTACAATATTATTAGCACGAAAGTCTGGGATTTAAAATACAAGGTTAAAGCCTTTGTCATTGTCATATGCATAGTTCCCCGTGCAATGAAATTCTTACTTTCCACTTTTTGACTTTCTTGCTTTCCACTGTGCTTGCCATAACAGAAAGAAAATAAATATATTTACAATATTTACAAACAGTGCAATATGTAGAATAGTTATACAATATACTGCAATATAAAGCATTTTTTATTGTATCTGTATTGTATTATATTGTGTATATATATTACAATATTGTATCTGTGCAAAGTGGCTTATGATGTCAACAACAATAAAGTGGTGTATGATGTCAGCATCGTTAACGTTACGTATGATGTCAACCATATTAACGTAGCGTATGATGTCATCAATGTTAATGTCATTAATCACTAATTACTAATCATTTGTGACACTGAGTATATTGTATTAGATTACATTAGAAATCCAAAACATTTTAAAGTTGTCTCAGAGTTTTGCAACCACACACAAAACCCCAAACACTTTCACAGTTCACCCAAAGATGTGTCAGAAACAGGTAAGCTTTCATAACAAACAAATAAACCTGTCTGGAGGTACTGATTCATTCTCTGATTTCTCTTTCTTTCTTGTGAATAACATTTGACTGTGTGACTGGTTTGTGTCAGGGAAGCCCAAGCTGGGTCGTGAGCTGGGTCGGGGTCAGTACGGGGTGGTGTATATGTGTGACAGCTGGGGTGGGCGTCACCCCTGTGCCCTCAAATCTGTTGTTCCCCTGGATGACAAACACTGGAACGACCTGGCGCTGGAATTCCACTACACACGGTAACATCGCTGCTGCTCCCTAATAAGGGAACTACAGATAGTGCTGATGTTTAAATTCCTTCAACCCTCAAAAATTGTTCATAACCCAATTCCTAGTGCATTGTGGGATTGTTTTATCTGACAGATGTCTTATGATTGTCTCTCTGTCTCAGGTCTCTTCCTAAACACAAGCGGTTAGTGAATCTTCACGGGTCAGTTATTGATCACTCTTATGGAAACGGGTCTAGTGTTGCGGTTCTGTTGATTATGGAGCGGTTACACAGAGATCTCTACACAGGACTGAAGGTTTGGCTGTAGTGTCTGACTGAACTGCTGTCTGTCTGAGATCAGACAGAGTCTGGTAGTTGTGTGTTTGTGTGTCTTTCAGGCTGGTCTGTCTCTGAAGGAGAGGTTACAGATCGCTCTGGACGTGGTGGAAGGGATTCGATTTCTGCATGGTCAGGGTCTCCTGCACCGAGACATCAAACTAAAGAATGTTCTGGTGAAGAACTTTTCTCAACCGTCTGTCTCTCTATCAGCTTATTTAATGAAAGCTCCTTTAACAGAGAGTTTGTGTTCTTGTGTAGCTGGATAAACAGAACCGGGCCAAAATTACGGATCTGGGTTTCTGTAAACCAGAGGCCATGATGTCAGGCAGTATAGTGGGAACCCCCATCCACATGGCACCAGAACTCTTTACAGGTCAGAACCGCAAACGCACACAATAAGGAAATGACAGAAAATTGTGTTTCTTAGTGTTTGTTTCTGACAGATATTGAGTGTATGTGTTCTCAGGGAAGTATGATCATTCAGTGGACGTGTACGCGTTTGGGATTCTCTTCTGGTATCTCTGCTCTGGCTCAGTCAAACTCCCAGAAGCTTTTGAGAAATGTTCCAGTAAAGACCAACTGTGGACCAATGTCAAGAAAGGTAAACAAAAACATTACTACTAAATGATGAAACATGACTGGAGGTGTTTGTGTAATAAAGCAATAAGCCAGTCAGAAGAGGTCATGCATTACCGGGGTTAAAATCACAGCCTTGTGTGACATGTTGCTTTTATTAAAATGTGAAAACAATATGATTAAAACGTCAAAGTTAATAGTCACACAAAATTAAATTAAAATACACCATTTTGCCCTCAAATACAGTTTAGCCTAACTGTTGGATGTTACAGTTTCTAAAAAAAAACAACTTCTCGGCTCATCCAGTCAGAATTAAGTTCATAAGTGTGACGTGTTTGTGAATTAATTCTTCAATTCCTGGTTTTCCAGAACTTGCACAATCTTTAATATTCACATGTGAACATGTTTGTGATGTTTCTGTGCTTCAGGCTCGCGGCCAGAGCGTTTGTCAGCGTTTGATGAGGAATGCTGGCAGCTGATGGAAGCGTGCTGGAATGGAGACCCTTCACAAAGACCCCTGCTGGGAATTGTGCAGCCCAGCCTGCAAAACATTATGGGCCGTTTGTGTGACAGTTCTGACCAAAAGAGCGGAAACCTTGAGGACTCCAACTGACCAACATGCACACATTCCCAAAGAGTAAAACAGCTGTGGTCACAAAACAAAAACTGTTATACAAAACAATGGATGTTTTTGACAGCTCATGAACAACAAAAATCATGCATGTCATTTTTACAAGCAGCAACACGGACAAGTGGCACATTTGATAACTGCTGCTTTATAGGAATCCTAGAGATATTTTACATGTATTTGAGGTTGTTACATATGAATTAAAATATTTTTAGATGGTGTTTGAACTGGTTTACAGTTATCCTGAGACATTTTTAATAAAATTATTTGGATGAACTCACGGCTGTCCTGAATTTATTTGGGATGTAAGTTAAGAATATTTTTCAGAATAAGAATTATTTTACTTAATGAGACAATTGATCCCCTGGTGTCAGGTGAGGTTGTGTTTGTGAGTTCTTTGTTCATTTCCATCTTTTGTGAAGAATTGTTTTAATACTCTAACTGTAACTTATTCTTTTAAATGGCAGTTCAAACATCCCCTCATGGCTGTTAGTTTGATGCAACTGGCTACGATGATTGTGTTTATTTAGATGTTTTTAACCCTTGTTGAAGACCAAAGCATTCAAATCAATAATATGGTTTAACTGTTTATAAACTAGATAAGTGGTTAACTTTAACAGTCAATTAAATGATTTGTCATTTATGTAACAGACTGACCTTTCTAGAACTTCATTCTCAATGTGTCACGTCTGAACATTTTCTCAGTGTTTGTCAAATTTCAGAAGATTTCTGTGATAACTGAAGCAAATTAAAATCTGTATGAATCTTCAGACAGCGTTTCACATAAAGTTAGGGTTTGTCTCAATAAACTATTTTTATTACGTAGTTTAATAGTAAGTGCATGTTAAGGTCACGTTTTGGCTCAGGTTTCTGCAGAGCAAACGTTTGAATTCATAAATCAGAAACCACATCATTACTGTAACAGATCAGCCAACAATACACGTAACTGCACTATATATCTGCAGGAAAAACAGTTTAGGAAAATGAAAATATTGAGTTTTGGAAGGAATGAAAATAAAAACACCCCACCCCAAGCCTCTGTGATGTTCTGATCTCTAGATCAGATTTCTCCTGTAAAGTCTGTGTGGGTTTTATCACACTTGTTTTATTGTCCACCAGATGTAAAAATCATCCTTTCCTCAACAAGCACACAAGCTTTGAGGTATCGATCATGTCTGTGCTGAACAGTTTTCAGGTTTAGAGGGTTTCAGATCAATGAGAACAAAAGAAACAGAAAAACAGAAACTGAAGCTTTACGTCAGGTAAATTATCCAGCCATGTGTCATCCACCCTGTTACAGGTTCTCATATCAATGATGTTGTGTGTATAAAAACAGAGAACAGCCACAAACTACATTGTGTTTGCATTGATAGCAGGTTTAGGCTGTCTTATAATTGTTTATGTCTATACAGGCAGTGAAGTAATTCTCAGAACAGGCTAAATACAACAGAATTGTGTTAAAATTTACACTCAACTATTTAGCACAGGGACATCGCCTGGGTTTCTACACAGACAAAAAATGCTATTTACATTAAAAATAAACCAAATTGTGCTTGTGATGTTGTACAGATGAAATACGTCCAGCCACTAAACTGTAATTGGTTAGAATGCTCTGCAGGCCGCTATAGCGCATTAGCGCTGCAAGACAACATCTGCAAGTTTAAATGCACATTTACAAACCAACATTATTTCTGAGTTACAAAAGGTTCTCTTTCAGTCAAAATGTTTAAAACGTTTCTCAAAAAAGTTAGAGTAGGAAGTGTTTTGTTCTCTGTAGTGTTCTCTGTAGTGTGAAAGGAAGGCCAGCTGGTGAAGTTGTGACAGCAATTAAAGGTTTGAGATTCTCGTCATTGTTTCAGTTCATCTGTGCGTCTTCATTTATCCGTCACACTGAGTCTGTTCAGCAGTGTCTCACACCAGCAGGATTTTAGCTTCATGTAGGAAATTCACTGATATATTTACTCCTTGAAAACATAAAAAAAGCATTTAAAAATTAAGGAAAAACAATACAGCAATATGCAGTCTGGGTATACTATAGTATCTAAGATCTGCATTTATAGCAACACTTTAAAAGTATTAAAATACAATTTTCATTTTTTGTTTGATCAGGACCACTGTATCAGATTTTCTATGACACTGTAGTTCATCATGAATAATACCACCATAAAATTATGACACGTCATAATTATCATAAATGTCAGAAAACATTCAATTATTTTACTTTGACAAAAGAATGCTAAGAATATAGCATTTAAATATTTAAAAACACAAATACAAATATTTGTATTTTTATACAGATACAAAATACAGAAACAAATGTCCTTCCAGATAGTTAGTTACAGATAGTTAACAAATGCCTGACAGACAAACACAATGAGAGCGTCACTACTGCAAAACCAGAAAAATGACCACTGAATAAAACAATAAAACCTGAAATCTTTCAGTCTGAATGAGTGTGTGTCTCACCGATGGTTTGAATTTGACCATGTGATCCGGTCGCTTCCTGCTGCAGCAGTAACTCATGGCATCTCAAGCTTCTTTATTAAACACCACATGAAAGAAAAAGATGGAGAGACCCTGAAACACACACGTCAACATGTGCTCAGTCAACTGCACTGCTGCATGACTGGACATCATGCACATCATATGCACTTGGGGCCTGTGCTGCTGTACCACTAATGACATCACAGCTGCTTTACCTGAATACAGCAGAATGCAACAAACAGATAATGAAAGAGAATCAGGCCACTTGTTGACCGACAGCAGTGGCAGGACACGTGACCATCACCAAAAAGAACACAACACACGCTGTCCGCAGCCCGCCATGCACAGACACACGCATTAACATGCTGCAGTGCATTACTGTCACAAGCTTCAAAGTAACAGAAGGACACACAGATGGGCGTCTCTCTCGTCTCACAACTCTTCTGCTTGAGCAAACATGATGCTCTCAATGCAGTGATGTAAAGAAACATGTTTATCTGCAAGACAGAACATATTACACACATACAACAAACACGCTTCAATCAGAGATGTCATTTAACACTGATGTCATTTAAAAACAAACACTGTCATTGGCTGCGTCGTGATTCACATAATGTACTGGAGCTAATTCAGTTGTGCTTCACGTTTTTCATCACTGTACTGAAATGTGATGGGTGTCGTAGAGCGAGAACCAGTAGAAGTCTGGATTACTGTAACCCTCAGGATCCAGCCCAACCGCAAGACCTGTTTCAGACCAGACACACAGATCTTCAGCACATCCAGTCCTTCGACCACACCTCCAGCTGACTCACACCATGTGCTGGGTTTGTACTTGTCACAAATGCTGACACGCCCCAGCCAATCAGATAGTAGAATCTCATGGGGCTGTAGCTGATGTCTCTGAGTTCACAAAATATACGGCAGACATGAAGACCCTGCAGAAAGAGCCAGGAGAACCCACACAGCCATAAGAAACGGAGGAGGATGGCTATCAGCGTACACACAAACTACACCCGGGAAAAGAGTGTCACGCATTTAACAAGCTCGGGTGCAGAGAGCCAAACAGGAAGTGTGTGTTACCGGGTTGTCAGGCTGGTTGAGGATGAAGGCCGAGGATGAAGATGACGTTGGAGATGAAGAGAGCAGCCGCACTGTTGGTGTTGATGCTGGTATTGCTGCTGCTCATTGGGTGCAGGAAGGTGAGGTGGATGATAGTAAGGAAGAGGAAACCCAGCATTACTCCAACTGAACTCCACATGATTGTCTTCACTGGCAGAACCCCTCCGTTCTGAAGACAAAAATGATCAGATCCAGAGAGAGAGTGTATGTGTGTGTGATTTTAGAAGGCTGAATAACTCTGAATAACAGAACAGTGTGTCTGATCTTCAATATGTGTGTCACTGACTCTTGACAACAGTGTTTGTCATCAACACTGTTCTAAAAACAAACTGAATGTCTTCATGAGATCATCTGGAGATCAGGGTGAGACAAGACTAGATGTTGTAGATGTAGATTCCATATATGTAATGATTTTATACTGTACAAACTGTACACCACTAACTCTCCCCCTAAATCTAATCCTCACAAAACTTTCTGATACTTTTTAAAAAAGAGCTTTCTGTATGATTTATAAGTTTGATTCCTTATTAATGTAACAAATATCAGGACCACACACACACACACACACATTCACATATCTCTCTAAATGGGGACATTAGAATAGAATTCCATAGAATTCTATTGTTTTATACACAGCTACTTATAAACAATATAATGTAACCCACACTCTAACTCTGACAGAAAACTTGCTGCATTTTTACAAGTAAAAAACTTAATTTACTCTATTTTTATAGCATTTTTACAAATAAGGTCTCAAAAAGGGGATTCTGCTCAGATTTGTACAAATCTGTACAAATTTGTCCCCAGTATATGGTTAACACACACAGAGTGGAAGGGCAGCTGGTAGCCTGCAGGAGATGAACAGACGATATTTATTGCTTTTTAATACACTTTTTTCTTATCACATACATACGTTTCATTTTTAGCTCCCACACACCTGAAAACCTACACAACACCCTGTGCCATAAACCCACCTACACACACACACACACATTTTATGTAATGGTTTCATGTGGTCGGTATAACACACATGCTAAAAAAGAACACTGACACACTATATGAAACACACTTAGAACATTTTACCTCATCACATCCCAAAAAATCTCATCTTACCTCTTCATATGTGATTATCACATCTCATTCTGACATCTGATTTTCATGTGATCTCTCTAATTGTCTCATCTCTGTACATCACATCACAATCATTATCATCTCAGATCATCTCTTCTCATCTCGACATATTTTATCATCTATTTCCCATGTTTAAAACATTCCTCAAACCTTAAATAGATCTTTTATCAAGGACTTGGATCTCACCGGTGCTCTGGTTCAGAATCACCAGGTTCAGTTCATTTCCAGCCTCAAAACTGTAGTGAAGATGGTCCGATATGTCTGGGTCATTGGCTGGGATCCGCCCAGTGACTCCTGAGGGGAAGCTGTTCGCTTTATCAGTCACACAGTTATTAAAAATAATCTGGAAGGTCTTGAGAATTGGGGGGTTATCATTCTTATCTGTAAGTCTGATGTGGACTGTGGCTCTGCTGACGAGAGGGGCAGACGTCACCTGAACCACAATGATGTACCCTGATCACATCTCATAGTCAAGGTCAGTCAGAGCTGTGAGTTCTCCTGAGAAAAAACTTCAGCCATGTTGCCCTCCACAATCTGGTACATGATCTGGGCATTACTGCCTTCATCTGGGTCTGATGCAGAGATGTGAGGCCACCACAAGCTTCCTTCCACAAAGATATCAAACTCATCCTTCTCAAATACAGGCGGGTTGTCATTTACATCTAAAACTGTCACTTGAATGTCTGTTGGGGTCTGTTTGTTTGGAGATTACAGATGGGTGTTTTCTCCATCCGCGTCGTACCGTTTGCACAATCCCTGACGTGGACTCAGTAAAGAAGTCGCCATCACCATCACTGAGTCCTGAATCTGGATCAGTTGTACAAGTACGTCCTCCAGGACAGATCTAAGATCAGTCAGCAGGATCTCCGGATTGGTGGTGTCTGATTTCTTCCGGGCGCAGAAACCCTCAGTGGACCCGGGCAGGATGAACTCTTCCGCGGTGCCGGTCTCGCATCTTCACTCCCACGAACAACAAAACAATCCGCGATCAAACCACCCGAAAACAAGAGCAACACATGCCGCTTTGTGCCGATCATCGCGCCTCTGTGCCGGTGAATTACATGCAGTTTTCCGCCGGAAACTTTGCGTGTGGCGCTGATCTGTGGGGTGGTGAGGGGTATCCTACAGAGGGTGGCAAATTTTAAAAGGGCAACTGCCCCATCCTGCACGACTCATATGATGAAACGCTGCACTGAGAACTCAATGAAGTAATTAAAGAGGATGTGGATTAAGTGTGTTTTCAGCTGATAAGAATAAGGGTATATATACACACACACACTAAATATATGTAGTATATTTACAAATACACAAAGCAGTCAGGTGTCAGAGAAGATACAGATGATTAATCAGAAATAAACACTGTGTCGTTGTGACTTTTGTCTCCTGCTTTCACCAAATGAATGAAAAACAGCCCAGGAAATCACGAAATAATAAACAGTTTCTTTAAAACCGTTATGAAGTTTGTTTTTTGTCTTGTTAAGTAATGCAAAAATACATCTTATATAAATGCAACATTTAAAACAACAGTTATTATAAAAACTTGGCTTCAAGTAATAACTAAAGCACTTTATCTGTGAAAGAAAAGCTTCACCACGTCTGAAGGTTGTCGACTGTCACTCTGTCGCCGCCTGCTGTCAGGAGCGCGTCAGTTCAGGTCATGCAGTTTCTACATTCAGGACCTGCACTGCGAAATGTGATAGAGGGCGCTGTTTTATCAGACACACGAACTTTCAACACCTTATAAACTATTTAACATTATAAACTCCATAAATCGCATCATTCACATCTGGAAAACAATTTAGGCTACCATAGCAACGGGCACTTGGCTAGACCCTTTTTGTAAAATGTATAATGTTTATACATAATAACCCTAACCCTAATCTCACTAAACCTTTTCACTAAACACATTCCCATGAACAATAAAATTGGAACCAGAGCTGGTTAAAGCTGCAATCGGTAACTTCTGCCTCTGTCGCCAGCTCTGTTTAAAAACATCAAACTGAAGGCTACTGTAAGTCATTATATTCAAGTGTTGAACGATTTCTTGTGAAATCCGGATTCCTTGTATTGGGCATCCCCTTCTAAGATAATTAGCTTTTCCAGGTATTTCAATCAAAACATAAATGAATGCCTTATTATACATTGGATTTAGGTTCCATCTTTGTTGCAACAGTGTGGAAAGAGTACTTGTCTCTTCCAAAATGACTGAACGTCTGTGGGTACGAGGCACTGATGTTAGGTGATGAGAGTGGCTGGTGCCAACGGTGCTCAGTTGAGGTCTGGTCTCGGCTTTATGCACACCAGTCGAGTTTTCCTACACTTGACTAGATCAAACATTTCTTTCTGAACTTTCTTTGTGCACAGGGACCAGTCGATCACCAAATAAATGTCACCCTTGTAATATCTTCAAAGGGCACACTATCCCTTCCTGGTGGAATAATCTCCCAAACTCTGTTCGGTCTGCTACATCTCTCACTACATTAAAAAAATAGCTAAATACCTGCCTCTTCCATGAATACCTGACATAAGTACAAAAGTTTTTTCTCCTCTCTCCCAACAGATACTGTCACTCAAACACTGAGATATTGTACTCTCGTTAAAAATTGTAACTGTACGGCTGATGTTATTGCCTCCCTACAATTTATCGCTTTGTTGTTTACTGTAAATGTAGGTCTGTAGAATATCATTATATGCTGCCACTATGACTTGTGCTCCCAGAAATGGTAAAGTAGCCAAACCTGTTCTTTAGGAATGAGCATCACAGTACATTTGTAGTCTGTCATTTCTTATGTGGTGAAATGAACAGAGCAGCTTTTAGTCTCATAAACACTGAATCATCAGCAGCACAATAAATCCATTCATAACCAAACATCAGACCAAATCTTACATTCATCTTTAGTTTGTAACATCATTTAATTCCATGAATCAATCAGTTATCAGATCAGATGAATGAACTGACAAATAAACCATAAAGCAAGTCTTTTGTGATTTTATTGTAGCTGGAGGCCCTAAAACAACATAAACTGTAAAGCTTTTACAAACAACAAAAACAGACCAAAGAAAACAAACTGGTAAATAATCCACCCCAGAAATAACCAAACCATCAGATGGACAGACAGAGAGACAGCATGCTGTTCTTGTATGTAACACACACACACACACACACCTGTGTGGATTTAAGCAGAAAGTTTAATATTAACAGCAGGGATATAAACCATAATGTCATAATACATGTATTTATATATATTTATATAATCACCCGCATCTCTGGGACTCCTCATTCATTTCTGACGCACGTACACATGATGGGTGTCATTTAAAACTAGACAAAAATTGTTCTTCTAAAGAGCACAGAGAAGCTCCGCCCTCATTGTGATGTCACTGAAAGCTGACCAGACAGAAACAACCGGTACTGTCTTAATACTACATGATAACAGAGCAAAGAGACACATGGGCAGAGAGTGAGACAGGTGTGTTGAAACTTAAATACATCTGCATTGAAGCTGATAAACAAAACTCAAAAAGCTTCTTCTTTCCTATTGAAAAACAGACAAATGTGAGGTGGAGAGACGAAGAGTGAGACAAACAGGAGAGAGACAGGTAGGTTTCTAGCTTTGCTGTTTGCGTTGGCTAAGTGCAATCATGAGATCATTCTTCAGAGCCTCCTGCTTGGATTTATCAGCCAAAGTCTGAACGCTCCTGAAAAACAGCAGAACAGAGATATGAGATGCACACACACACACAGGCAGGCACGCACACACAGAGACAGGCACACCTGCATGCGCACACACATATATGGGCGCACACACACACACTTCTATCATTCTAGATAATCACAGAGGTTTGTATTATGTAGACCAGAGGTCTCCAACAAAGTCCACAGAACTGCAGAATTTAGCTCCAACCCTAATGAATCTCACGTGAAGCCGCAATTCAATGTATTTAGGACTGACAGAAACATCCAGGTAGCTGTGCAGGAGTAGGAGCTACATGCTGTAGTTCTGTGGACATGGATTAAAGACAGTTATTGATGTAGACAGTTATTGAACTTTCATATTTAATAAAATAATTCTCTTGCTGAGTAACACACACAGCAAATTTCACAGCAAAGTCAAAAGACTAAAATATTTTTTTTGCACAAAATACAATCAGTGTACAGAAACTCTTTACTGTACTCTTTAATTATTCTCTGAACTGATTCAATAATTTTTACTATGTCACACTTTAAAATCACCACTACAGTTACTTATAAACATGTACATGACTGAACATATAAATAAAAAATTGACAGTTTCCTGTAGATTTTGAGGTGAAATATGACCCCGATATTTCCTGACAGACAAGATTCATCCTCTAGAAGGTTCAGATCAAAGGTGCGAATAGTTTGTTGATACGGGACTTACAACCTACAACCAACCTACAACCTTCTGCTAACAGCCTGCCACATTGTGAACACACACTGCTCATTTTCAACATTTCCAATCCTTCTGATATTCAACAGCACCTTCATGCGGTTAGTCTGATGCAGTTTAACACACACAGGTCTGTACCTCTGGCCCTAGTCAATGTAGATCTGACGCTGGGTCAGAACCTGAGACAGCTCTCGCTGTAACTGACGGTACTTTTGATTATCAGGAAGAGACTCAATAGATCTGCAGCCAAACAATCAAAGAAAGACAAACAAACAGAACGAAAGAGAAATGAAGGTCAAACAAATAATGAGAGTGAAGTGTGTGGAAACAGCAGACAGAGAGAGAGAGAGAGACAGACAGAGAGGGGAGAGAGAGAGTAAAGCGTGTGTACTGCATGATGTAAAGTGCCTGTATGGCACCTGTGCTGCATGGTGTAAAGCGCCTGTGCTGCGTGTGTGCTGCATGGTGTAAAATGCCTGTGCCGTGTGCGTGCTGCACGGTGTAAAATGCCTGTGCCGTGTGCGTGCTGCACGGTGTAAAGTGCCGTGTGCGTGCTGCACGGTGTAACGTGCCTGTGCTGCACGGTGTAACGTGCCTGTGCTGCACGGTGTAACGTGCCTGTGCTGCACGGTGTAACGTGCCTGTGCTGCACGGTGTAACGTGCCTGTGCTGCACGGTGTAACGTGCCTGTGCTGCACGTGTGCTGCATGGTGTAAAGCACCTGTGCCACATGTGGTAACACACACCTCACACACAGATTTAACGTACCTAAGGCCATTGACAATGTCTTTAGTCTTGCCGAAGTAAATCTCATTCAGGGTAGATCGAATCTTGTTTTCCATATCCTGAGACACACACACACACACACATCAGCTCAACTGAGTGAGATCAATCACTCTTAAGACCAGATCACTCTGAGACCAATCACTAGAAGAGAATTACCTCCACCAGGCGTCCGATGTTGGCAATGTGAGGAGAAGATTCCCCAACAGTCTCATCTTTCTCCATCTAAAGAGAGAGAGAGAGAGAGAGAGAGAGAAAGTAAATGTAGACTGTGTGGTCACATGACCTCTCTGCTGTGTCAGCTGCTGTCACTGATGATGCTGCTGTAAGTAGGTTGAGTTTCTCTCTGCCTTCAGTACAGCTGTATCATTATCTCCAGAGTTAAACAACATACACAAACACTCCTGTCACACCACAACACCTGTCAAATCCTGTCTCACTGCATGACCTGTCTGTCTCTCTGAGGCCTCGTCTGTCTATCTCTCTGTGGTCTCACCTGTCTTGTGAGGCTGCCGCCCAGGTTCATGGTTCCAGAGCCGGTTTTGGTGGTCTGCAGCCACAGCATGACAGTAGATGTGAGTTTGTAATGAGCCGTGCGGCCGCTGGATTTCTCCTGAAACAGAGGAATATTTTTATATGAGAGCAGACTGACATTAAATCACAGAGTGACATTAAATCACAGAGTGACATTAAATCACAGAGTGACATGAGGGTGTCAGACACACACACCTGCACCTCCACCACATGAATGGAGTCCCAGCAACCTTTGATCTTTTTGGAACCATCACCCGCCTTCTTTATGAGGATAACTCCGGCAAAGCCATGATCTAAATCCCACAGGTAGACAGAGGAAACCCCACCCTCAAAATACCTGACCAGAGAAGAACATGTCATGAGCGGCTGACCAATCACAGTGCTTGCAGAAGAAACACCTCCTGTGCATGTGTGTGTACTCACAGGTCTCTGTATTGGTCGAAAGCATTGTTGGCTTCCACCTCCAGCTTGCGCAGACGGGCAGATGGCATGGCGCCATCATCTATTGGAGGCTCATACTTGTTACTCCAGGGGGACCTGAGAGAGAGACACACACACAGTTATACAGTAACCTGGATGATGTCTCTGACTCAGTCAATAACCCACTGAAAGTGTATTGACTCATCTTACATCAGTACTGTGATTGAAACAGGATATTCAACAAGAAAACAAACACACAGCAAGTAAATGCAGTCTGACATCACCACAACGTTAAGGATTTAGGCCACAGAAGACTTATTATAATTTTGATGCTCCAAAATTGCACGGATGAATGAGATTTAAAGAAAGACTTTCTGTGAATAACAACTGAAGTTCAGCCTGTTCCTCACAGGAGCAGAGAGAACATTCATCATCACAGAGGACACTCAATCAAACAGAGAATGTTCATTTTGACTGAACAGTTCTGTCCTGACAGTTTCAGTTCAGATTCTGACCTGTAGGAGTCGCCGTCACGGTTATAGTCACAGAGCAGATAGTCTTTCCCCACGACTTTATCACGAGCGATTTTCAGAGGCTGATCGACTGACGACAGCAGATCTTCACACAGGCTGGGCACCTACACGCACACACACATGCTGTGATTCTCCTGCTGTGGAGGAAGTACACTCTGAACCTGTCAGACACTGTTCCAACATCAGCAGTTACAACTGACACATAGTAAAGATGTTTTATTCCCATGAAATGTGTGAGGGTGAAAATCACACACTGACTGACCACAGCAGACCAGAAAGAGCACAGAGACTCCACTGCCCTGCTGCATGACAGACACACACAGTAATGACCACTAACAACTGCCCCGGACACAGAGAGACAGACAGGTGGAGGAGGCAGAGCTGCTCAGACGGTGAGAGTTTAACACCACTGTGGAAATGAAGGAAAGTCACTAACGATTAGTTTACGAGGCAACTGTCTGGATCTTACAGAACGCTGTGGAGAAACAAACATTCTAATCTAGAACTGAAGAACCCTGCAAAGACTCTTCAAATACACACATATAAAGCACACACACAATGTAGAGACACCGGCTCCAGAAACACATTTACATTCATCCTCATTCAGTAAACAACAAATAAACCAGGTCAATCACAACATTACAAACTCTGATATGAAACAAACAGAGAGCTGTTGGTTGACGTGTGATTTAAACAATGTTAATGGCTTCATGGAGAAAATAAATGTCATTTATGCTCACGCACACGCGCACGCACACACACACACACGCAGACTGACCAGGTCGATGAGGTCACTGAGGTTCTTCTCGATCTGCTGAGGAGGCAAACGCCTCATGAGGTCCAGAGCACAATCCAACTGCTGGTCATTCTGGGGACAGAGGAACATGATGAGGAACATCACATGCCTTATGTTCATCATAATAAAACACATTTCTCTTCACTGACATCAGAAGTTACTTCTCTATTACACAAAACTTTGTTAATTATGATAAAAATAAATATCTAAATTTATGAGTTGACTGGTGTTGACCTCAGATGAGCAGAACCTCATACATGGTAAACATGAGAGAGACACACAACACACGTGTGGTTAATAGGATGTTTAAGACTAGTCAACTAAACAGTACAGCTTTTACCAGCTGACACAGAAAAATGCACAAAATACTGTCGTACGAACAAGCTGTGGGGGTGTTTTGATTTGGCACAAAATGGAAAAGTTACATATACAGTGTATATGAGTTCTGTTACTCAGCTGTTAACTATGTTTGACGTGTTGATCACATGTTGGCTAACATTTGATGAGTTCTGTTAATAATTGTCTGTTTATTATATGTATTGGTCTTGCATTGATCCAGTTGATTTTAATAAATATTTAATAAATGAGATAAACTTTGTGCACCTATGTTTTTTATGACAGCCTAAATATTAAATTATCATAATTTGCTATAATTTGCCTATTTATGACCTATTTTGAACTAAATTAATTATGCGATGTGACTGTTTGATTCAAAGATTACTTTAAATTGAAATATATATACACACACATTTTTGACTGCCTTCTGGGGGTCCTTGACTTTAGACTAGTTAAATAGTCAGTTACAAAACTTAAAGTAAACAGCGGTCGGGTTAGTTGTAGAGTACATCCCTAACGGTTACACTGCTAACATGTTCAAGCACCAAACCAGAGAGAAGTCAACTCAAAACTGCAGACTTCAGCTGAAAACCAAAACAACATTTCAAACACGCCACATCTTACAGACTGACAAATCATTGAGAACAGACTCCGAAAATGCACTCAGGGGCCCGTCCACTGTTTAGACTGGAGCGATGGATCTTCCCAAACACAACCAGTCCAGCCTCAACAACACCTTCTGCCTCAGTGTACATATGTGTGTGTGGGGTCAAAGGTGAGAGGAGGAGGGGCCCTGAGAGTGAGACCACCTGAGTCACATCTGCAGTGTGTGTACAGATGTTTCAGAGTAGAAGATCTAAAAATTAGGGGTTGCTGATGGACACAAAGCAGAAACTGAGTTTTTACTCAGTAACTCAATGTTAAAGCACAAATCTCTTCACAAATATTTGGTTTTGTAAAGAGCAGCAGAGACAGTCTGAGTTTTAAAGCTCTATCAGATGTTAAGATACAGACAAGATCTTCACTACAACATAAACAACGAAACATGGAGGACACACATGAAGCTCAAAGAAACAGTATTCTCGCCACTTCATAAAATTAAGGTTGAATCACTGTGGTCACACGGACTATTTTAACAACGTTTTAATCACCTTTCAAAGCTTTAAACGTGGTATTTGTGTTGCTGTCTATGAGGGATCTCCTGGATAAACTCCTGGATTTCATCAAAAATATCATAATCTGTGTTCTGAAGATGAACGAATGTCTTACGGGTGTGAAACAACATGAGGGTGAGTGGTTAATGACAGAATTTTTATTTTTGGGTGAACTTTCTCTTTAAGTGCACAGCCATACTCCTTTAGAGTTTACAACAACTGCATGCTGTTTTACTAAAACAGTTAAAATACAACTGAACCCTGAGACCCCCTCAAACACTAACAACACCCCCAATAACACATTAAACTCTCTGATCCAATCTCAACACCAAACCCCAAAACCTTCTCACAGTTACCCGACAACACATTAAACTCTCTGATCCAATCTCAACACCAAACCCCAAAACCTTCTCACAGTTACCCGACAACACATTAAACTCTCTGATCCAATCTCAACACCAAACCCCAAAACCTTCTCACAGTTACCCGACAACACATTAAACTCTCTGATCCAATCTCAACACCAAACCCCAAAACCTTCTCACAGTTACCCGACAACACATTAAACTCTCTGATCCAATCTAAACACCAAACCCCAAAAACTTCTCACCAGTTACCAATGACAACACATTAAACTCTCTGATCCAATCTCAACACCAAACCCCAAAACCTTCTCACAGTTACCCGACAACACATTAAACTCCCTGATCCAACCAAACACCAAACCCCAAAACCTCTCACAGTTACCCGACAACACATTAAACTCTCTGATCCAATCTCAACACCAAACCCCAAAACCTTCTCACAGTTACCCGACAACACATTAAACTCTCTGATCCAATCTCAACACCAAACCCCAAAACCTCACAGTTACCCGACAACACATTAAACTCCCTGATCCAATCTCAACACCAAACCCCAAAACCTTCTCACAGTTACCCGACAACACATTAAACTCCCTGATCCAATCTCAACACCAAACCCCAAAACCTTCTCACAGTTACCCGACAACACATTAAACTCCCTGATCCAATCTCAACACCAAACCAACCAGCCAATCACAATATAACAATAAACAGACACCAACAAACACCCCACTTAGTGTTTGTAGGGTTCAGTGTGTACTGCAGTGTGTTGTAAGGTTAGTGTGTGTTTAGTGTAGTGTGTTTTAGACAGTAGTGTGTGTTGCAGGGTATGGTGTGTGTTCTGTGTTTTGTAGTGTGTGTTTGTTGTGTTAGGGTGTTGTGTTAGGGTGCAGTGCTTTGTAGATCGCAATGTGTGTAATAGTGTGTGTGTTGTGTGTGTTAGGGTGTCGTGTGTGTGTTGTGTTAGGGTGTTGTGTGTGTGTTGTGTTAGGGTGTTGTGTGTGTGTGTGTTTGTGTTAGGGTGTCGTGTGTGTGTGTTGTGTTAGGGTGTCGTGTGTGTGTGTGTGTTGTGTTAGGGTGTTGTGTGTGTGTGTTGTGTTAGGGTGTTGTGTGTGTGTGTGTTGTGTTAGGGTGCAGTGCGCTGGGTCTCGGGTTCTGGGAGGCGCTTCTCGTCTCTTCCCTAACCCACGGGATCGACCCAAAGCTCGATCTAATCATTTGCTTACCATGTCTGCGATGTCTGCGGCGGCTCGGCTCGGTGTGTTCGTGCGGGTTTGGACGCGGTTCGGCTGCGACTCTCTGACGGAACCAAACCCTGTCAGCGCTTCACTTCCTCATCCGGGACACTGCGGGGGAGGGGCGGGATCACACAGCGCTTGCGTATCCGGGTCATTCCGCTCCCGCACCCGGCGGACCAATCAGAGGAGCGTCAGTAAGGCATGGCCAAATATAGAAGAGGGGCGTGGCGGGCGGCAGGGGGCGTCAGAGAAATGTGTGTGTGTGTGTGTGTAGTGATACAACAGAGAGAGAAATGTGTGTTGTGTGTGTGTGTGTGTGTGTGTAGTGATACAACAGAGAGAGAAATGTGTGTGTGTGTGTGTGTGTAGTGATACAACAGAGGGAGAAATGTGTGTGTGTGTGTGTGTGTAGTGATACAACAGAGAGAGAAATGTGTGTGTGTGTGTGTGTTAGTGATACAACAGAGGGAGAAATGTGTGTGTGTGTGTGTGTGTGTGTGTGTGTGATACAACAGAGAGAGAAATGTGTGTGTGTGTGTGTGTGTGTAGTGATACAACAGAGAGAGAAATGTGTGTGTGTGTGTGTGTGTGTAGTGATACAACAGAGAGAGAAATGTGTGTGTGTGTGTGTGTGTGTGTAGTGATACAACAGAGAGAGAAATGTGTGTGTGTGTGTGTGTGTGTAGTGATACAACAGAGAGAGAAATGTGTGTGTGTGTGTGTGTGTAGTGATACAACAGAGGGAGAAATGTGTGTGTGTGTGTGTGTAGTGATACAACAGAGAGAGAAATGTGTGTGTGTGTGTGTGTGTGTAGTGATACAACAGAGAGAGAAATGTGTGTGTGTGTGTGTGTGTGTGTGTAGTGATACAACAGAGGGAGAAATGTGTGTGTGTGTGTGTAGTGATACAACAGAGGGAGAAATGTGTGTGTGTGTGTAGTGATACAACAGAGAGAGAAATGTGTGTGTGTGTGTGTGTAGTGATACAACAGAGGGAGAAATGTGTGTGTGTGTGTAGTGATACAACAGAGAGAGAAATGTGTGTGTGTGTGTAGTGATACAACAAAGAGAGAAATGTGTGTGTGTGTGTAGTGATACAACAGAGGGAGAAATGTGTGTGTGTGTGTGTGTGTGTGTGTAGTGATACAACAGAGGGAGAAATGTGTGTGTGTGTGTAGTGATACAACAGAGGGAGAAATGTGTGTGTGTGTGTAGTGATACAACAAAGAGAGAAATGTGTGTGTGTGTGTAGTGATACAACAGAGGGAGAAATGTGTGTGTGTGTGTGTGTGTGTGTAGTGATACAACAGAGGGAGAAATGTGTGTGTGTGTGTAGTGATACAACAGAGAGAGAAATGTGTGTGTGTGTGTGTGTGTAGTGATACAACAGAGGGAGAAATGTGTGTGTGTGTGTAGTGATACAACAGAGAGAGAAATGTGTGTGTGTGTGTGTGTGTGTGATACAACAGAGAGAGAAATGTGTGTGTGTAGTGATACAACAGAGGGAGAAATGTGTGTGTGTGTGTGTGTGTAGTGATACAACAGAGAGAGAAATGTGTGTGTGTGTGTGTAGTGATACAACAGAGAGAGAAATGTGTGTGTGTGTGTGTAGTGATACAACAGAGAGAGAAATGTGTGTGTGTGTGTGTAGTGATACACCAGAGAGAGAAATGTGTGTGTGTGTAGTGATACAACAGAGAGAGAAATGTGTGTGTGTGTGTAGTGATACAACAGAGAGAGAAATGTGTGTGTGTGTAGTGATACACCAGAGAGAGAAATGTGTGTGTGTGTGTGTGTGTTAGTGATACAACAGAGAGAGAAATTTGTGTAGTGATACAACAGAGAGAGAAATGTGTGTGTGTGTAGTGATACAACAGAGAGAGAAATTTGTGTGTGTAGTGATACAACAGAGAGAGAAATGTGTGTGTGTGTGTGTAGTGATACAACAGAGAGAGAAATGTGTGTGTGTGTGTGTAGTGATACAACAGAGAGAGAAATGTGTGTGTGTGTAGTAATACAACAGAGAGAGAATGTTTGAGAGATGTTACCATCATGTTTAATTCGAGTTGGACTCCTGCTGGTTGGGAAGTCAGATTCAGCACCTGAAGAACAGAGAGAGAGATGCATGCACAGCCTCTAAAAGCACAATGCACACCACGGTGGAGTGTGTGTGCTGAAAGCTTCGATAAGCTGGGCGTAATTATGTTTATACACATAATTGTGTTAAGATTTGTCACTGCTGCAGTGTGTGTCTGTGTTTCAGTGTGTTAGGTTTGTGTGTGAGATAGTGTGTTACGGGTGTGTTTTTGAAAGTGTGATAGGTGTGTGTGTGTGTGTGTGAGAGAGAGTTTGTTAAGCATGTGTGTTTGAAAGTGTGTTAGGTGTGTGTGTGCAGCCCCCTGGTGCAGCAGAATGTGAAGAATGTTCTTGAATGCCAGCTGATGTCAAATCCAGCTGATCTTTACCTGTGAGTGACTGCACACCTGCAGAAAGACAGACAGCTAGAGAGAGAGACAGAGAGAGACAGGCCAACATGTTTCTACCTGTCTGATAAATTCTGCCAAACACACACACAGGCCAGGATTTCAGAGTGTCATGCTTCACAGCAGAGTTTAAGACACTTTTACTTGTTAGATTGCTGCTTTGATTCTTAGAGCAACAGTGTTATCAATCTCTCAGAGATTGACTGTGAATTACAGATGAGATGTTCAGCACAAACATGTCTCAGTTTAAGTTATTCACTAACAATCTTCTCTGAAGTTACATGATTATGCTGCTCAACATCATCTGTTGTGTTCCACAGAAGAAAGTCTTTCCAGTTGTCAGAATCAGGCAGAACATTCATGTTTGGTGATCTTTGATGTTGTAGGAAAGAATCATTAATGTCTCTTCTATGAAAGTGTTTAGGAAGTTTATGAAGTACAGTGAGGGTATCAGCAGGAAAACTGTATTTTTTTGTTGGTGGAGGATCAGATATCTAAATACATAAACTTTGAGTTTGTCCTGGTGCTGGTGAAGATCAGATCAGATTGCTGAAGATTCTCACCTGCCAAATCCACCAACATCACATTCACATACACACACACCTCACACACCTGTGCACACACATACACACACACACCTCATCTATTACCTGCCCCAGCACACAAACACGTTTCTATGCTTTGTGAGGGCTTTCCATTGACATAATTCTGTACAAACTGTATATTCTATCCCCTAACCCTCACCTAACTCTCACTGAAACCTCTTAGCATTTTTACATTTTACTAAAAGCGTCATTTAGTATTTTTAAAAATCAATTTCCCTCAAGGGGACCGCTGACTGCTCAGTGTGGAAGTGTGTGATTTTTACCATCCTCATGGGGTAAAAAATAAGGTAGAAAAACAAGAATACACACACACTCTAAATGTTGAGCAGCAGCGTTTGCAGCTCACGGCTTCACTGACTGTTTAAGATCACAGACAGACAGACAGATTGTGTTTCTCTCATGTATGTGTGTTTGTGTGTGTTGGTGATGTAATTGTTTAACTTCAGCTGCTCGTAACAGGGCGATTGGTCTGTTAATCACCATCTGAGATCCAGCAGGACAGATCAGATGCAGAGACGCTTGCGAGATCCGTGAGTTCAGCTTCGATCTCTTCACTTCTGTCTGTTATACAGCTGTGGCTGTTTGATTCATGTGTTTGTGGTTAGGGTCATTAGTTCGGCTGAATGATCTGTAGGACAGTTTAATTAGTTTTCACTTTCCTTTTACTGTTTGTAAAGTGGAACTGGAGCATTTTGGAAGGTCTTGGAATCTATTTGTGCTGAAATTCGTATGATCTTTTAGATGTTTGAAGCTCTTTTAATGTCACATAACTACATAAAACCCTGATACTTCTCTCTCTCTTTCTCTTGCACACACTCTCTCTTGAGTTCTTCTGCAATATTGCATCTGGAATGTTATTTATGAAAACCATTTAGGACTTTATTAGAGTCAGGTCTCTTACTATCAGAGCCCGTCTCTTACTCTCTCTCTCTCTTTCTCTGTCGTTCAGGAGTAAATTAACTACATTTTCTCTGTCTCATTCTGTGGCCATTGGAGCAAAGGAGTGCAGGAATTTCTCCACTGAAACAGAGTTTATAAATGAGCTTCAGACTGCTGGAAGAAACTTCAGATTCATGAAACTCATGAACTAGATTTCATGATATTTGAAGATGTTGACTGAAGAACTTGGTTATGTTTTCAGCCTGGTATGTTTTCAGGTCATCAGGATGTTTCTGCATGTTCTGCTTGTGTGTCTGTTGACTGCATTCAGCTGCGCAGCTCCACATGCTCATATCAACCGTCTCGCTCTCTTTCCCGACAAAAGCACCTGGTGTGAAGCCAAAAACATTACACAGATCGTGGGACATACAGGCTGCATGCCGCAGTCCATCCAGAACAGGTTACACACACAATACTGATTGAACATTACAGATTAAAAGATTAATTATTGTAATAATATTATGTTCTGACAGTGTTTGTGTTGTTGTGTTTCAGGGCTTGTCTGGGTCAGTGTTTCAGCTACAGTGTCCCAAACACTTTTCCACAAACTGCGACTCCTGCATGCCTGCGCAGACACAGTGGGAGGTGGTGAGTTTGTCACACTTGCAGCGTGAATTACAAACACACACACGTTTATGAGCAAAACTTAACCGTATAAATAACATAATGGCATGTTCATGTCATGTACATATTATTGTAATATTACTGTACAAATTGCTGTAAATGAAAATAACTGGATGGAAAATAGAACATAGAACAACAACAAAACTGAGAACTGTGCAGATCCAAATCATCACACTTTGAAAGTAATACTGGAATGTTCACAATGGAACAGTGAACATTTACTGCAGTGTGTTTCTGTAAAGAAACTATTGTAAGTATTCAGAGCTTTGCAGTAATTCACTGCAGTGTGATGCAAAGTGATTTTGTTAAAGAGTTTTCTCATGATGAATGATAAATTAATCATTAAAATGTGTTGACGTGTTGGAGAATATTGCATGCAGAAACTCTTTCAACTCAAGTAAGAAATATGTCTCGCCGCATGTCGTGTTGTGTGCTGTGCTGTAACAACTGTGAACTGTTAGCAAACCGCAACACTGTTGAACTTTGGAAGTGATGATTGATGGAGTTGTGGGGAAGATTGATGGAGTTGTGGGGAAGATTGATGGAGTTGTGGGGAAGGTTGACTGACTCTTTCTGAGGCGTGTTGAAGGACAACAAACACGCTCATCTGTCTTAGGCAGAGAACACGCTGCACGTTTAAACTGTCACGCGTGAGTGTGAGAAGTTTTTGTGTATTTACAGTATTTTGTGGTTTTAGCTGACTGTTGGACTGCCCTCTAGTGTTGTAGTCTATTTTGCTTTGACTGGCAAAAGATGGAGAATATTTGACCACCAGCGACTTCACAGGCAGAACATGAGAAACAGTGTGTGTTTCTTTCTGTGTGTGTGTGTGTTTCTTTCTGTGTGTGTGTTTAGGTATGAGCATATGAGAATAACTGTGTTCTTGTTCTCACTGTTGAGATCTGAGACTCGTTGTATTGACATTAACGCAATATAGTGACGCACAAGAAATGTTGAGGTTCAGTTTGACATGAAAAGATTTTGCTACAGTTAGACTCAAACGTCACATTCTGTTTGTAATTTTCTGTTAGTGAACGTTAGTTGACTCACAGTGACGGCGATCTCTGCTCCTGATTACGTCCTCTTATACAATCTGCCCTTAATCCAAAGCAGTTCACATCTGGTAAATAAAACTGATTGTTTGTGCTGAGAAAAACCAGCAGAAGAAAGACTGAACCACAATCATAACAAGCTGCAGTCTGTAACTTTTGCCTCTCTATCGCCATCTCTGTTTGTAACATAAAATGACATGTTACTTTATGTACTTTTCTTTACATGTTGAAGTAAAGAAAAAACTGACAATACCCATGAAATGATTAACAGAGCTCATAGAGATGATTAACAGAACTAAATGTTTAGGCTCCCTAAGAACCTACTCTACAACTTCATTTAATGCATCTTCACATGACTAAAATCTACACACACACAACAAACAAACGCATACACACAAAAAACACACAACAAACACACACATACACACTCACACAGACAACAAACACGCACATACATACACACACACACAACAAACACACAACAAACACACACAACAAGCATGCACCTTCTGCTTTATGTTATCTAACAAATTCAGAAAAACACATTTATTCTCATACATACACACACATAAATATTCTTATATATGCACATTGTTGTCACAAATACACATTTATCTATTATTTCTCTTTGTCATACACTCTGACTTTGTCATTTCTGTAATATTGTTTAATCACAATAAAATGTAAAATCATCCTGAATATTCATTATTTATTCAATCTAACTCAAAAAGTGTAAAAAGTCATTGTCACTAATGTCACTAATTGTATTGCTAAAATGAGCCACGGTTCAGTGCTGTTCTGTTTGCTGTGGGGACCTGCAGTGCTAAAGAACATTAGATTCACTTTACACACAGAGGAATTACAGACAGAAAAAAGTATGTATGTGATTTGTTGAACTGTGTGGGTTAATTTTTCAAATTCATAAATGTTCACAGGAATTTCTTGGATTATTAGCATGCAGCTTGGGAAAGAAAGACGTGCAAATAATACTTGCACTCCTGCACTGAATTTCCGGCCAAAACAGCTCTTATTCAGTGTTAAAAGTGTACATATTACTATTTAATCTAATGTCAAAGAAGAAAACTTTGTTCTGTGACAAGGTAAAGTGTGGTCAGCCTCAATAATAGGCCAAAGCTGGGTCAGGGCAGCAGGGATGTTCGCTATGAAAGTACTGCGGGAGGTACATATCATATGTGGTGTAATGGAGGGCAGGACCGAGGGTTTTGAATATTGTTACACCCCTTATTTATATGATTGTATATTTTAGACTGTGCTACAGATTTTTTTCTCTTTGAAGACTTTTCCACTTTTTGATTTACTCTAGTTCATTTAAAACATTCCTGTGGTGTGACAATAAAAACTTGTTTTATAATATTAAGTAATATTTATGCATTCTTTTCTTTGATGCCATTTCTGTATTTCACAGTTTGTGAGGACAGTATGTTCTGTCAAAAAATTAAAACAATTGAAATTGAAATCATTTCTTCATTATAGGCAGAAGTTTTCTAGTGGAATGTGGATCATCTTCACCATGGTTACCTGTCTTATATGATCCAGACTAACACTGGCCTGTCTGTCTCTCTGTTCTTTATCTGTACAGTGATTTTCAGATCTAAAGCTCATAAAGTGTTCAGTCATTGTGTTTTTGCCATAGTAACCATCAGTGATGACCTGTGATTAGCCAGACAGCCTCCCTGCGGACTGCTCTGATGTGTGTGAGTGCATGTTATTGTTACCAAATCCTCACAAGATAAAGAACAGAAGAGTTTGTGTATTACTTAACACATATCACAAGTATTTGTGAGAGCATTGCTCTCTATTGTTTCCTGAAGGTGGCACTATTCCCAAATTTGTAATAGTGTGAAATTTTTTTGAATATATTATTAAGAGCCAAGCCCGGAAGGGCTCTAGCCCTGTTGGAA
Organism: Chromobotia macracanthus; assembly: GCA_036877525.1. Classification (NCBI taxonomy): domain Eukaryota; kingdom Metazoa; phylum Chordata; class Actinopteri; order Cypriniformes; family Botiidae; genus Chromobotia; species Chromobotia macracanthus. Next base: position 208,719 of record JAZGTH010000071.1, on the reverse strand, counting down.
TTGTTAGTATTATTCTGCTTCCCCAGTTGGAGTCAATGGCAGACCCAAATTGGTTGGGAGGCTGTTTCTCTGCCATTCATGACTTGGGAAACTTTACCTGGTTTCGAACTATTACAAATTTAGGAATAGTGCCACCTTCAGGTCACAAGATAATAAAATAATAAAAGGTAATAAAATCATGATAAACATTTGTCATAAACTGCGATATCTTTAAAATGATATCACATACACAAAGTTTGGTAGGGATCCTGTGCAGCATCCCTTCTCATGTACCTTTACGGTTCTAAAGGTACATGAGAAGTTTGAAGACCTCCACCTGCTGCTATAGTGACTGTTATGACCTGAGTAGAGCATTAGGTTCACACGTGTGTTTCTGCTGCTGTTGAGTATGTCTCACAATCTCTCCCTCTTTGATTTTGTTGCTATACAAAACACATTCAGACTGTACAGTCAGTTCTTCTGTTAAACTGTCTGCTAAATAACCGTATGAATAAAAATGGTTTCTGCAGTAATTTAAGAAAGAACATTTGGTGCAAGCAGCACTTGAGATAAACACACTAAACTGTATTTCTTCTGAAAGAACACGTGTGCTAGAGAAATCCTGAGCTGTTATTATAAAGAATAACCCATCATTATCATAACCACAGCTTCTGCCAACATACTGTTCAATACAGTTTAAAAAAGCTGTAAAACATAAATATGATTTTATGGCAGTAAGTATTATTAAATGTTTTCCTATTACCCTACGCTTTTATCCATGTTTTTTAAAGGCTTTTAATGTGATTTATGTCCTCAGACAGATGCGCTCTCTCTCTCTCCCTCTTTCTGCTGCAGGTAAGACTCTATAAACTTTGACTCTTGTGATTTGGGGTTTGTCATTACTTGATTTAATGTTTAAACTGTCTAAAAAGACAGAAATCAGACAAAGTCTGTTCTGATCTTTGTTGTGATCTTTGATCGACTCTGTGTGTGTTCATGTTTTGTTGTGCTTGTGTTCATGTTGTGTTACGTGAGTAGTGTGTCTGTACGTGTTACCAAGATGAAGCAGAATGATCAGCTCACATTTTCATCTGAATGAACCTCAAATCACCTCAGACTTTCCACCCTCCTTACCTCTCTCTCTCTTCAGGATGTGTGGTATGGCTGTGGACGCTGCTTCTGCTGCTGTGGAACATCATGCTGGTGTTAGTGTGTGTGGGGCTGATGGTTCTGGTCTTCAGTCTGGTTCTGCTGCCCGCAGCCCTGCTGCTGTATGCAGGTTTCCTGTGTCACTCACGGGTGAGATGGAGGATACACACACAAAACACAAAAACACACACACAAAAGTAATTCTTTAATGAGAAGAAATTTTGTGTCCACTGTAATGTGATTCAACAGAAATTAAGATTAAAATGAATTCAGAATAATGACTGTTTGAATGAATGGGTTACTTTTCCCAAAAGTATTCATATTTGACTTTGATGGAAATGAGGTCTGATAAATAGGTGAAAAAATAAAGATCTTAAAATAAAGATCTTCCAGCATAATTTAAGAGCTTCATTTTTATAAACTGGTCAGAGAATTTTTTTGAGAATCTAATTTTGTTTTTAAAATTAAAAAGTTTTGATTTCACTTGACTGCTAGTTGAATTCCTTTCTATTACATCATACATTATACAAAAATCCATTTGAAGGCCATGGTAAGATCTTTATTCCAGAACAATGTGTCAGTATACATGAAACAGTTTGAAGTTTAGCCATTAGTGATTAAAGAAGCAAATACAGACTTGTATATGACAGTCAATATTCAGATTTTCTGTATTTAATATTTTATTTGTCTCTGTAGGTTTTGGCTTCACGGTCACCTCTCTGTCATCATCTTGACGATAACAGTTGCTCTGCCCTCATCATCCTGGCCTTTGTTATGATACCACCATTGTTTGTGGTTGATGTGACAACATTGTGTGCTCTTCTCAAACAACTACACCTCCTCTTATTTTTTCAGCCAATCGCAGGAGTGTGGTACCATGGGCATGGCCTGGGTTGGAGGCCAAATGTCTATGCCTGGGTCTGATGAACGTATACACTCACCATTCTCAGGTCAGCATCCAGGATGACCTCCACCAACAATCATAACCCCTGTAAGCCTGTGTACACCTGTGTACGTTAGCTTGTTTGCGTGTTGCATTATGTTTGTGTTATAAATTTGAGCGTGCAATGTGCACAACAATTACACAAATGTATATAATTCATATAGTATTATAAGGATAAAAAATCTCAAAGGTGCTACAATCTAAAATCTGATCTGACAGATGGTAGAATATTCTGAAACTCATTTAGACCAGATGTGTTCCAAAATGCCGGTGCTATAAAAATATCTCATCATGTCATGATTACAAAATTCACAAGGCTCAAAAACATCTATATAGAGACACCAAATCATGCAGAACTCAAAATCACTCCTTCAGCTTTAAATCAGTTTCAGTCTTTTAGTATGTTTACACTGGAGTTCTAAATGTGATTTTAAAGTGTTTCTGTCTTTTTGTATAATTCAGGATGAGAGTTAATGCTAGCAAATAATCATATTTGCAGTTCATCTACAGTTCTCATCAAATTACTACAATGAAGGCAACAATGCTTTTGTCTATGAGAATAACAGAAAGTAAAGCTTCCACTTGTTCCTGCACATTTACATTTATATTCACATTTATTTTACTGTATATCACTTTCCCTCTCTGGACTACATGCTATGTGGCATTTTAAAGTGTTGTGATATGGAGTTTTGAATCAGAATTTGAGAGGAAATTTGCCTGCAGGCAAAGATTGTATTTGAAAAGTATTTTTGAAAATGTATATTTGTTCTTGTAAAAGTAAGATCATGTGATTGGATGTAGAGAAATGTGTGTATGTATAGTATTTTTGTTTCTCAGTCCAAGGTTTAGTTGTGTCTGTTCATAGTTTATATTCATAGCTCTGTTCATGTTTTACTCTCATTATCACCTGGGCCTGTGTGTTTAGAACAGATATGATTTAAGGTTATGTACAGGTTAATGAATTTGATCTAAACACACCTTGTGTTTGGTTTGCATATGCAAAAATCTTAATGTGCCCACCCTTAACACACTCTGATTGGTCTCCATGACAACATGCAGTGGCTGGACCTTTGTCATGGCAACATAATGGGATAAGAGAGGGTTGAGGTAATGACAAATAATGACAACCAGCAGAGAAAGCGAGAGAGACAGAGAGAGAGAAAGAGGACACAGGGAATAATTTAAGACCTAAATTCGGAATACAAAAGATAAAATAAAGCTCAGATTGAACAATAAGATTTACACACACACACAATTTTACATAATGTTGATCAAACTTGATTAAACTTCTTTAATTATCAAACTAATAAGATCTGCATCTGCTCATCTTGTTTTGAATGAATTTCTTATAACAGACACAGTTAACACAGCTGGTAGATCAGAGTGACAATCACGGCTTCACTTCCACTCAAAGAAACAAAATGTTCCATTCAAAATAACTCAGTTTGTTTCTCTATAATGGTGAGGGCTTCCCATTGAACTCTGTTTTCACACTGAGGTAATGATTTTTTGGCTGCTTGTTTCCTCATCAGCTGATGGTGTGCATCCCTGTTTATCTAGACATGCAGACTACACGTTTCCAACATGCAACATTACACAGCTGAGCTTCCAGGTGACTTCAGGACACACGCATCAAACCCAAAACATCAGGAACACATTAAACGTTGAGTGACATACAATAACAAATTATGTAATTTCCTGTTCAGTTCAAAAACACTAAACAGAAAACGGCAGCTAAGTTTAAATTAATTTTGTTATTATCACTCAAATAAAAGCTTGTCTCGGTTGTATTGTAAATCAACAATGTGTAATTCTACACAATCACCTTCATCTTTCATCATCAAGTTCTTTGTAACAACTAGATTTGTCCTGTTTCTAAAGAATGTGTGAGTCTGTTTTTTTGTCTGGATCTCACTGTTTGTCTGCTTTCATTCGTCTGGCTCCTCGTCTTGACTCGCATTACAGTATGAGTGATAACACACAGTAATTCAAATAACAGCAACAAATTGACCCCATGTTTATTTCTTCCTCTTCACACTCTAGTTCCAGAAGCTTGAATCTGTCAATACTGAATATTTACAATCAGCTGTGACCTGAGGTGATACAACAGTTCAAATTTAAATAAAATGCTCTTTAATTTTATACAGAAATACAATTACTTTGCAATTCATTGTAAGCAATTTAAACAAATTATTTTTTAAGCAGTTGTATTACAGATGGACTGGAGCAGCTGTGCATCAAAACAGAAACTTTGATCTTCAAGCCTGACTGAACTGATCTGAACTGTCTTCTGACTGCTGATCTCATCTCTGCTTGTTTTATTCTGTCAGTAGAATGAAAATGTCATTTTTTGGTTTCTCCTATAGTATTGACACCCTGCCATTTTCTTGTCTCTGTAAAGGTCTTTTTACGGCACATTGACAATTTTCTCTCGACTGAGGACCAGTTAATTTCCTTAGAATTTTTTCTAGAACATTATTTCTCTTTGTGTGCTTTAACCATCACTGAAGATTAATTTCACCATTAACTGCCTAAGAAAACTAAAGTCTGACAAATTGAACATTCGGCTAAATATAATATAAATATAATATAAACATAATATAACACATAATATAATATAAACATAAAACATAAGACAGAATCTTAGAGATATAAACACAACTCTTCAGCTCTAAATGGCTTTATTTTGGAGTGTGTTAATGAGGACACAGGGAGCAGTTTGGATCGGTCAGTGGAAAGACATCAATGCAATTGAGAGCTGCTGTCATGAGTGAGATGATCCAAATGAAGAATTAGCAGAAGCAGCTCAATTAGATCTTGAGTTTGTCCCAGTCACAGCTTTGTATCTCGTTCCATTTCCTCACTGCACGGGTTCCACTTACAATAAAAACACCAGGACTTGAGTCTGCTTCATTCCTCTCTCTCACTTCTGTGGTAAGGTCTTTTTGTACATCACTGCTGAGTGGATCCGTTCTCTCTATATACAGACATATGGATCGATGTGAGTCACTGAACAAAAACAACTTCAACATCTCTTCAAACAGACCACAAACACCTCAGTATGATTTTACTGGAAGGTATTTTCCATGCAGTAACACACACATCATTTCAATTATCCATCCATCCAATGAAGCGCTATAGTATTAACATCTCTTAACTGTTTCACCACAGTACTGCCTCTACATCATAAATCCTCTCTACTGTTCTGTGAGTATTTACGGGATTTCTAAGGAGAGACTGATAAATGACAGATTTTAACAGACAAACGCTGAAACTGACCAGCCTGTGAAAATCTCAGATGAGATGAACATCACGCACTCAAATGAAAATGTTATTAACTCGCATGAGAGCCGAACCACCAACTTGAAGTCGGCTTGTGTTCACAGTCTGTTTCCGTGTCCGGTTCTGCTTCTGCCGACGTAAGAGAAATAGAAAGTTACTGATGAAGAGTAAATTTCCTCACAATGTAGCAGCTGATAACTAATGAAACACATATGTTAGGCGTCTTTCGTGAAGAGTACCTTCACTCCAAAGCTCTTTCTTGAGTACTCGTGTAACATTTAGGCAGATTTTAGTTTAAAATCAAAGTGTTTGTAATTTGTTTTTAGCTACTCAGAACACACTACAGCGTCCAGCTGCGTCAAACGTTTAGGACAATAATACTTGACAAAAATCATGATCTTAAAACCTTTTCATCTTTTTAATTGTGCCAGCATATTCATTTCTTTCATAGAAAAGCTACATTTTTATTAAAAAAATATTTTTGAAATAGATTACGTGGACCAAGTAATGAATAAAAATACTGTCTCTCTGTCAGAGCTGATTTGTGGAGAGCACTTGCAGGTGCATGATGTTTATTCCCACAGTGCTGTGCTGCAGTGGCGGCCAGTTCTCAGTGGAGGTCTGGGGACATACGGGCTCCACTATGAACTCAACCTATCCAATGGTACAGCAAGTTCTATCAGTATAGAGTCCGACAGCAAATCCCCATTCCTGTAGACCTGGCCTGAACTTAACAACCTGCAGCCGGACATAACCTACAATGCCTGGATTATTCCCAAACCCAACATTCCCAACATCAAAACACTCAGTGTTAACTTCAGAACCTTTCCTGGTGAGGAACTATTTATACCTGCTAATAAGAACTG